>JAVGWX010000012.1:3773248-3860329 GCA_036924085.1 Ariolimax columbianus | reverse complement strand
ATACAGAGAAATACCAAGTTCTAGGTATGATACTCTAATACAGAGAAAGACCAAGTTCCAGGTATGATATACTCTAATACAGAGAAAGACCAAGTTCTAGGTATGATATACTCTAATACAGAGAAAGACCAAGTTCCAGGTATGATATACTCTAATACAGAGAAAGACCAAGTTCCAGGTATGATATATTCTAATACAGAGAAAGACCAAGTTCCAGGTATGATATACTCTAATACAGAGAAAGACCAAGTTATAGGTATGATACTCTAATACAGAGAAAGACCAAGTTCTAGGTATGATATACTCTAATACAGAGAAAGACCAAGTTCCAGGTATGATATACTCTAATACAGAGAAAGACCAAGTTCTAGGTATGATATACTCTAATACAGAGAAAGACCAAGTTCCAGGTATGATATACTCTAATACAGAGAAAGACAAAGTTCCAGGTATGATATACTCTAATACAGAGAAAGACCAAGTTCCAGGTATGATATACTCTAATACAGAGAAAGACCAAGTTCCAGGTATGATATACTCTAATACAGAGAAAGACCAAGTTCCAGGTATGATATACTCTAATACAGAGAAAGACCAAGTTCCAGGTATGATATACTCTAATACAGAGAAAGACCAAGTTCCAGGTATGATATACTCTAATACAGAGAAAGACCAAGTTCCAGGTATGATATACTCTAATACAGAGAAAGACCAAGTTCCAGGTATGATATACTCTAATACAGAGAAAGACCAAGTTCCAGGTATGATATACTCTAATACAGAGAAAGACCAAGTTCCAGGTATGATATACTCTAATACAGAGAAATACCAAGTTCCAGGTATGATAACTCTAATACAGAGAAAGACCAAGTTCCAGGTATGATATACTCTAATACAGAGAAAGACCAAGTTCCAGGTATGATATACTCTAATACAGAGAAAGACCAAGTTCCAGGTATGATATACTCTAATACAGAGAAAGACCAAGTTCCAGGTATGATATACTCTAATACAGAGAAAGACCAAGTTCCAGGTATGATATCCTCTAATACAGAGAAAGACCAAGTTCCAGGTATGATATACTCTAATACAGAGAAAGACCAAGTTCCAGGTATGATATACTCTAATACAGAGAAAGACCAAGTTCCAGGTATGATATACTCTAATACAGAGAAAGACCAAGTTCCAGGTATGATATACTCTAATACAGAGAAAGACCAAGTTCCAGGTATGATATACTCTAATACAGAGAAAGACCAAGTTCCAGGTATGATATACTCTAATACAGAGAAAGACCAAGTTCCAGGTATGATATACTCTAATACAGAGAAAGACCAAGTTCCAGGTATGATATACTCTAATACAGAGAAAGACCAAGTTCCAGGTATGATATACTCTAATACAGAGAAAGACCAAGTTCCAGGTATGATATACTCTAATACAGAGAAAGACCAAGTTCCAGGTATGATATACTCTAATACAGAGAAAGACCAAGTTCCAGGTATGATATACTCTAATACAGAGAAAGACCAAGTTCCAGGTATGATATACTCTAATACAGAGAAAGACCAAGTTCCAGGTATGATATACTCTAATACAGAGAAAGACCAAGTTCCAGGTATGATATACTCTAATACAGAGAAAGACCAAGTTCCAGGTATGATATACTCTAATACAGAGAAAGACCAAGTTCCAGGTATGATATACTCTAATACAGAGAAAGACCAAGTTCCAGGTATGATATCTCTAATACAGAGAAAGACCAAGTTCCAGGTATGATATACTCTAATACAGAGAAAGACCAAGTTCCAGGTATGATATACTCTAATACAGAGAAAGACCAAGTTCCAGGTATGATATACTCTAATACAGAGAAAGACCAAGTTCCAGGTATGATATACTCTAATACAGAGAAAGACCAAGTTCCAGGTATGATATACTCTAATACAGAGAAAGACCAAGTTCCAGGTATGATATACTCTAATACAGAGAAAGACCAAGTTCCAGGTATGATATACTCTAATACAGAGAAAGACCAAGTTCCAGGTATGATATACTCTAATACAGAGAAAGACCAAGTTCCAGGTATGATATACTCTAATACAGAGAAAGACCAAGTTCCAGGTATGATATACTCTAATACAGAGAAAGACCAAGTTCCAGGTATGATATACTCTAATACAGAGAAAGACCAAGTTCCAGGTATGATATACTCTAATACAGAGAAAGACCAAGTTCCAGGTATGATATACTCTAATACAGAGAAAGACCAAGTTCCAGGTATGATATACTCTAATACAGAGAAAGACCAAGTTCCAGGTATGATATACTCTAATACAGAGAAAGACCAAGTTCCAGGTATGATATACTCTAATACAGAGAAAGACCAAGTTCCAGGTATGATATACTCTAATACAGAGAAAGACCAAGTTCCAGGTATGATATACTCTAATACAGAGAAAGACCAAGTTCCAGGTATGATATACTCTAATACAGAGAAAGACCAAGTTCCAGGTATGATATACTCTAATACAGAGAAAGACCAAGTTCCAGGTATGATATACTCTAATACAGAGAAAGACCAAGTTCCAGGTATGATATACTCTAATACAGAGAAAGACCAAGTTCCAGGTATGATATACTCTAATACAGAGAAAGACCAAGTTCCAGGTATGATATACTCTAATACAGAGAAAGACCAAGTTCCAGGTATGATATACTCTAATACAGAGAAAGACCAAGTTCCAGGTATGATATACTCTAATACAGAGAAAGACCAAGTTCCAGGTATGATATACTCTAATACAGAGAAAGACCAAGTTCCAGGTATGATATACTCTAATACAGAGAAAGACCAAGTTCCAGGTATGATATCCTCTAATACAGAGAAAGACCAAGTTCCAGGTATGATATACTCTAATACAGAGAAAGACCAAGTTCCAGGTATGATATACTCTAATACAGAGAAAGACCAAGTTCCAGGTATGATATACTCTAATACAGAGAAAGACCAAGTTCCAGGTATGATATACTCTAATACAGAGAAAGACCAAGTTCCAGGTATGATATACTCTAATACAGAGAAAGACCAAGTTTCAGGTATGATATACTCTAATACAGAGAAAGACCAAGTTCCAGGTATGATATACTCTAATACAGAGAAAGACCAAGTTCCAGGTATGATATACTCTAATACAGAGAAAGACCAAGTTCCAGGTATGATATACTCTAATACAGAGAAAGACCAAGTTCCAGGTATGATATACTCTAATACAGAGAAAGACCAAGTTCCAGGTATGATATACTCTAATACAGAGAAGGAAATCAATGATGAGGACAAATCACAATGGACAAAGCTGAAGGCAGTACGGGAGAAAATAAAAGTTGACAAAACAGTTAAGACATGAAGGTATAACACCAGAAATTGTCAAGTACAGGTGAACTGTTATTCCTGAAGGTTCTCCAGGCAGCCTGGCAACACAAGGCTATACCAAAGAACTGGGAGATTGTCATCATTATGTCAATTATTAAAGAAGGTGACAACCGACAGTGTGACAACCGACAGTGTGACAACCATAAAGGCATATCCCTTGTTAGTGACCTCGATAAAGCCCACTAGGTAACTGGAACAGAGAGACTAAGACGTCTGACTGAGCCACAGATGGATGAAGTCCAATGCAATTCCCGAGCCAAATGAAGATCTTATCTTCACACTCAGGTAACCGATACTCAAGATCTTATCTTCACACTCAGGTAACTGATACTCAAGATCTTATCTTCACACTCAGGTAACTGATACTCAAGATCTTATCTTCACACTCAGGTAACTGATACTCAAGATCTTATCTTCACACTCAGGTAACTTCTTCTTCTTCTTCTTCGTACGCAGTCAGACAGTAACCATTATTTTTTCGAAAAAAGCGGCGGTCATCCTGAGGCTGTCGACACTGCCATAGAGCTTGTCTTGCAGTTCCATTGGTGATGGCCACATCTGCTCTCTCTGATCCTCGTATGTCGGGCAGTTCTGCAGCAGATGTTCAGCGGTCATTTTACCGGTACCGCACGGGCATTCGTCGGTACCACCTATCTTCAATTTGTTGAATAGGTGGTACCTCAGTCTATTGTGGCCAGTGCGAAGTCTGAAGACAACGACCTGCTCTCTTCTGTTCAACTGGTAATAGGCATCGTTTTTGGTGTAACCAGTATGTTCAGTTTCCCATTTGGTCATGTATCTGGCACTCAGGTAACTGATACTTAAGATCTTATCTTCACACTCAGGTAACTGAGCGGACAAAGGTTCTTGAGTATGATGATGAAATGCACTGTTTCTTGAACATGGAAAAGACATAAAGATATTCAATAAGGTACCCTGGAGCAGGCTGAGACTACCTTGAAAGGAAAATCATCCCAGCACACTTGATCTGTGCTATAATGAGTTTTTTAAGACTTGTAGAAACTACATTAAGACAGGAGGAGTTCAATGCCACCAGTGGCCTGAGACAGGGCAGATCCTATTATACCTCTATTTACTACTCATGGATGATATTAAACCTGTCTATATCTCGGAGCTGGCATTTGCTGATGATGTGGTACTGCACATGCGGATGCACATCTCCAGACCAACCTTACAATCCGCAAAGAGGAGCTGAGGAAGAGAGGGGTGACCATTAACAGTTCAAAAACAAAAACCATGGTGATCTTGAGAGACAAGAAGAGGCATAACATTTTTGTCTGGACAAACAGCCTCTGGAGCAGGTCAAGCAGATCAAATACCTTGGAGCGGTCATAAACCAGAATAGAGGTATTAAACAGGGTCAAGCAGAACAAATACCTTGGAGCGGTCATAAACCAGAATAGAGGTATTAAACAGGGTCAAGCAGAACAAATACCTTGGAGCGGTCATAAACCAGAATAGAGGTATTAAACAGGGTCAAGCAGAACAAATACCTTGGAGCGGTCATAAACCAGAATAGAGGTATTAAACAGGGTCAAGCAGATCAAATACCTTGGAGCGGTCATAAACCAGAATAGAGGTATTTAACAGGGTCAAGCAGATCAAATACCTTGGAGCGGTCATAAACCAGAATAGAGGTATTAAACAGGGTCAAGCAGATCAAATACCTTGGAGCGGTCATAAACCAGAATAGAGGTATTAAACAGGGTCAAGCAGATCAAATACCTTGGAGCGGTCATAAACCAGAATAGAGGTATTAAACAGGGTCAAGCAGAACAAATACCTTGGAGCGATCATAAACCAGAATAGAGGTATTTAACAGGGTCAAGCAGATCAAATACCTTGGAGCACGTGCTTGGCTGATAAGCTAACATCTGAGGGATTACGGCCGAACGCCTCTAAGCCAGAATCCCGCCCAAAATCTCAGCACCGCTGAGATGGGAGGCTACGACATGGCTGGGGCTTGTGTCCCGGCCCGGTCGAGCCGCAGGAATGCACCTGGTAAAATGCACTCCTTCCTCGCTCTTTGCATCTGTCTGCTATCAGTCATTCCAATGGACGCAGAAGAGATGCAGTCCAGCGGACATTGCACCTCCTGTCCTATGGTGACAAGCTCCCGGGTGGCAGGGAATGCTAGGCGTACCATCACTGCAGATGAGCCGAGAAAATAAAGCGAGCAAAAAGATACCTCACTCATATGCATATGCTACGTTTCTGGCAGGACGTGACGATCCTGGGAAAAAGTCACACTGGACTGCATCTCTTCCGGGATAGTACAAACTAGTACATAATCCATCATATCATTGCCAAACGCTATAGACACGAGTAGGGAAGACTCGATAGTCCTGCAAGAGAACTTCCCAAGAGAGACAACTCTGACCAAAAACAACTGCTGCCTTGCAGTCAGGCTGGGGACAGCCAAAGGCTAAGGAGGGCAACCCTACAGAAACGCCTGTTGAAATCGGATGCACTGAGCCACTGGCTAACAAATTAAATCAGTGCAACGTAAATATCGCTGTAAACAGCGTACGAAGAAGAAGAGGAAGAAATACCTTGGAGCGGTCATAAACCAGAATAGAGGTATTAAACAGGGTCAAGCAGATCAAATACCTTGGAGCGGTCATAAACCAGAATAGAGGTATTAAACAGGGTCAAGCAGAACAAATACCTTGGAGCGGTCATAAACCAGAATAGAGGTATTAAACAGGGTCAAGCAGAACAAATACCTTGGAGCGATCATAAACCAGAATAGAGGTATTTAACAGGGTTTGCTATGTGAAGGGCAGCAACTGGTCAACTATTTCATGCCATAAATAGAGGATTCCTCAGCAAAAGAAAAATAATCAAGATAACTAAGATGGATGCATATCATTCCACCTATATACCAGGCTTAACTTATGAATGTCAGTCATGGACACTGACAACAAACACAGAAAAGCTGGCTCCAAGCGTCAGAAATAAGATATCTAAGGAAGTGTGACAGAGTCATGAGTTCCGAGGAGGGCACAAGCAGAAGAGATTGAAGGTCAAGGTTAAGAGATAGGTAAGGGGTTATCAGTATTGACAGAGATGTGGAAAGTTACCCTAGGCATGAGTGACGCTATTACAGACCTCACTGGTCAAGGTCACTCTGACCGAAACAGAATGTCCTAGTCACGTGTAGGGTGCAGCCTAATCAGGTATCAAGCTTAGGGATTGTTTTTCTAAGTCAATCAATACTTTGGGTAGGGGTACAGGCCTAGGTCAGTTGCCTGTCACAGACATGTGTTGTGATCAGTTGTCCGTATGATTAAGGACTGAGTCCGTATGATTAGGAACTGGACAACCACAGAACAAGGAAGATTTTATGAGAGACGAGGCTTTGAGTATAGACTTCAGGCCTACATGAAGTGGAGGTAACTTTGCAACTAATCCTTCTTCATTCCTGAGCTCAGATTTGTACATTTGTCCCAAGAGAAAGGTTTGGACTGAGAGGAAAGTTTGTGGTTTGACATAGGACAGACAGATATGAGAACAAATTCTACAGAAACCCAGCCACATGGGCCAGACCTGAATCACAGACTTGCAACCACTACATCAGACTAGAAGGAAACATAGTTCAGACCAAGATAAAACATGTAGACAAAAAGACCTGATGGGAAACCTAGTCAAATGGGCCACATTGAGTCCTAAACTAGTCCTAGAAAGATCTGAAAGCTTTGTGTAGGAATAAATTTCCAAACGAGATCATAAAACTTTGTTCGATAGAAGCCCTGAGAGCTGACAAAACTACTAGCATTCCAGAAGATGATCGTGGCAGCTGTAAATTGAAAATGTACTTTTTAGTTAGATTGTGTTAGTGTAGAAGAAACCACAATAATAAGACTGATGGACAGAACATGGGCAAAAAAAATAACAGGGAGGCCACCTGTGTGACTTGCACTATACACCTGAACAGTACAGTTGTGTAATAGCTGAGTGTGACGGAAGAATTAAACCAGTAGAGAAATTTCTCATAAGCAATCCACTGTCTGGATAAATTTATTGTGTGACATGGCATGTGTTATAAATATATTAATACTGAAAAGAAAAGGACAGAGTGTTAAGACAGTAACTGTGTCACATGGTAATATTTGGTCTTCGTAACCAGGATAGTCTAAACTATTGATACTATCATGTATCAATAAATGGTCTTCGTGACTAGGATAGCCTAAACTAATGATACTATCATGTATCAATAAATGGTCTCTGCGACCAGGATAGCCTAAACTATTGATACTATCATGTATCAATAAATGGTCTTCGTGACTAGGATAGCCTAAACTATTGATACTATCATGTATCAATAAATGGTCTCTGCGACCAGGATAGCCTAAACTATTGATACTATCATGTATCAATAAATGGTCTTCGTGACCAGGATAGCCTAAACTATTGATACTATCATGTATCAATAAATAGTCTCTGCGACCAGGATAGCCTAAACTATTGATACTATTATGTATCAATAAATGGTCTTCGTGACCAGGATAGCCTAAACTATTGATACTATCATGTATCAATAAATGGTCTTCGTGACCAGGATAGCCTAAACTATTGATACTCTCATGTATCAATAAATGGTCTTCGTGACCAGGATAGTCTAAACTATTGATACTATCATGTATCAATAAATGGTCTCTGCGACCAGGATAGCCTAAATTGTGGATGCTGTCATGTGATAATAAATGGTCCCGTAACCAAGGATCAAAATGAAAGAATAGAAGAAGTCTGCCACAGAAGGTGGTCCAAGACAAGGTCCACAATCAGGCAATATGACAAGATCTTCAAGCCCAGCCCCTGAAGACTCGATTGGAACAATTTGAACTTCATTGGTTCAACAATGTCTGCAGAATGAAAAGTCACCTTCAATGACAATCATGGGAGGCAAAGAGTCAAGGATCCACACCCCAAGGAAGAGCACTTGGATGACAACATGAGACAGTCTTTAAGAGACGGTGGACTAGACTGGATCCAGACCCCCAAGGAAGAGCACTTGGATGACAACATGAGACAGTCTATAAGAGACGGTGGACTAGACTGGATCCAGACCAAGAGGAAGGCAGCAGTATCAACAGTCTGACGCTCTATCTGATAAATGTCTTCACACAAAGGTACAAATGTTAATGGTGTATAACTCAACATTGTTCACAGAGTCAGTTCTCTTTGTTATTTTGCACTTTTCTGTTATCTTGATCTTTTTCTCTTGATTTGCTCTTTGCTGGAATGATCTTTATTGCCCCTTCTTGGTTTGATGATTTAAAAGCTTTCAGTTTTTACAGTATCCAACAAAATGGCTACAAATTGGGGAGTGGCTGATTATAACAGTGAACCTTTAACAATGAATTCAACAAAAAAGTTCCAAAACAAAACCATTCAAAAATATAAAAAAAACACCAAGTGCACGCGCGCCGCCCCCCCCCCCCCCCCCCCCTCATAGAAGAAGCATGAAAACCCTAACATGAAAATGATTTCCTTATGAACAATAGTAACTTCAAATAGAAATCTAGAACTTGTGTCTATAATGTACTGTATCATAGGCAAAATGATGGATCATGTGCATTGAACTTCTGCCTTTTCAAATCAGATGCCATTTCGGCTTATTATTTTGTTTTAAGACAACATGGAAATTTTACAAAAATATGCATTTTTAAGACCAAAACAGGAAATGAAGTGCATACAAAAAATGTCAGTGATGAAGAAAGGAATTTAAAAGCAAAACAAACCTTACAAACTATTTGTCAAGTATTACAATAAGGGTAGCAGTAGAAAACCTGATAAAAGATGACTGTCCAGCACTGCCTGATTTCATACACAAGACTTTGACCACACCCAACATTAGCTCAACAACTCAACTCTGATATCATGACAACACACTGACTGATATCATACACAAGACTTTGACCACACCCAACATTAGCTCAACTCTGATATCAGACACAAGACTTTGACCACACCCAACATTAGCTCAACAGCTCAACTCTGATATCATGACAACACACTGACTGATATCATACACAAGACTTTGACCACACCCAACATTAGCTCAACAACTCAACTCTGATATCATGACAACACACGGACTGATATCAGACATAAGACTTTAACCACTCCCAACATTAGCTCAACAACTCAACTCTGATATCATGACAACACACGGACTGATATCATACACAAGACTTTGACCACACCCAACATTAGCTCAACAACTCAACTCTGATATCATGACAACACACGGACTGATATCATACACAAGACTTTGACCACACCCAACATTAGCTCAACAACTCAACTCTGATATCATGACAACACACGGACTGATATCATACACAAGACTTTGACCACACCCAACATTAGCCCAACAACTCAACTCTGATATCATGACAACACACGGACTGATATCATACACAAGACTTTGACCACACCCAACATTAGCTCAACAACTCAACTCTGATATCATGACAACACACGGACTGATATCATACACAAGACTTTGACCACACCCAACATTAGCTCAACAACTCAACTCTGATATCATGACAACACACGGACTGATATCATACACAAGACTTTGACCACACCCAACATTAGCCCAACAACTCAACTCTGATATCATGACAACACACGGACTGATATCATACACAAGACTTTGACCACACTCAACATTAGCTCAACAACTCAACTCTGATATCCGTTCACACTCAACGTGCAGCCATAGTCAGTACATTGGGAGCAAAAAATTCAAAACCACTGTGCACTACTAATCATGCTGTTAAAGTTAACTAAAGAGGGTTGTGCATGGGACAAAAAAGTTAAAGTGTCAACAAAATTACTACACCAACTATCACTGTGAGACTATATCAAGCAATTTTGGTACAGGCTTTCTGCAAGCCCTGTGCCTTGTTTATAAGGTGCAAAACAATGGATCAGAAAATAACAAATCAATTAAATACTCAAGACTATCACTGTCTTTGTTACTTGCAGTTGTCCTTGGAACAAGAGCATCTTTGATTGGTAATGTAGATATTTAGACCTTGAGGAAGCCAGGCCTGCCAGTTTAATCCATTAATTTTTGTTGTTGGTGGTGGGTTGGGAGAGTGTACCGCACTAGAAGAAGAATGTCAGTGTTCTAGTACAGCCAGGGTAATCTTATGCTGTTATTCCAGCACTGTGATACTAAGAACAATACTGTCATAGTGTCTCTGTACTATTATAGTGTCACTGTACTGTCATAGTGTCACTGTACTGTCATAGTGTCTTATTACTGTTATAGTGTCATTGTATTGTTATAGTGTCATTGTACTGTTAGAGTAACTGGATATTGTCATTCTGCACTCTTTCTATTAAGAGTACCCTAGCACTGTCAATATCACCCTTGAATTGCAATATTCCACTCAGTACTGTTAGAGTACCCTCATACTGTCATAGTACACCAATGCTGTCATTGTGCACTCTTGCACTATTAGAGTACTGTCAAACTTTCATAGCACCTTCGTACAAAAGACATAATTGCTTGTCTGGCCCAGACAATACAATGAAGACGTGTTCTCGCACCACCACCCCCCCCCCCCCCCTCAACTCACCATCACAGTCCTGGAAATCAGTGTCAAGCTGTGTTCTGGAAATGAGACTGACACCGGCCGAGTCCAGCCCAGGGTCAGAAGCAGAGTGTTGATGCTCCAGTGGACGGTTGGACAGTAAAACCACACCCCCACTGCGGCCACTATCGCGCCCCTTTGAGGAAGGCTTCCAATTGAATTTTGAGATGCCAAAGCCTGTATCATGCATGCATTAGATTATAGTGAAGATAAGCCTGAATTTGGTAGACTGTCAATCATGCAATAATAATCAATCATAATAGTTAATTGAATGATATGTGACATGTCAGAATATATATGTACACCTGCCACAAAGTTGAGGGCAATGGAGTGTGGGACATAAAATGATAACACTTTGAGACAAAGGACCTGAAACTGTTGCACAACCCCATGTGATGATCCTTGGTAGAGGCTGTTCCATTCAACTGGAATATTATGGGCCACAGGAAATCATTTAAAATGTTTTTGAAAGCTAATGTGTAGTCTGTACATGGTGTACATGGTTAAAATCTAATGTGTAGTCTGTACATGGTGTACATGGTTGAAAGCTAATGTGTAGTCTGTACTGTCTGAACATGGTGGCACAACACAAACTGCATATCTGAATGTACATTGTCATCATAAAACAGACAAAAGATTCGATATGAGATCATGGCAGATAAGAATAAATGAAACATTTCAGGTAAAATGGATACAACATAACATGATGGATGGAGAATAAGAGGAGTAGAGAACATGAATAGAGAACAGGAATAGAGAACGTGAATAGAGAACAGGAATAGAGAACAGGAATAGAGAACAGGAATAGAGAACAGGAATAGAGAACAGGAATAGAGAACATGAATAGAGAACAGGAATAGAGAACATGAATAGAGAACAGGAATAGAGAACAGGAATAGGTAACAGGAACAGATAACATGAATAGGTAACAGGAACAGATAACATGAATAGATAACATGAACAGATAACATGAATAGATAACATGAATAGATAACATGAACAGATAACATGAACAGATAACATGAAAAGATTACATGAATAGATAACATGAACAGATAACATGAACAGATAACATGAACAGATAACATGAATAGATAACATGAACAGATAACATGAATAGATAACATGAACAGATACAAAACTATCAACATTAATTTGACTTCACCTAACGATTTTCAATACTAACCTGATCTGACCATATACAAAAGAATTCGAGGTGACTTAATACAGATTTTTAAGATAATCAAAGGAACGGATATATTGGACTATAACAAGTTTTTCAAAATATAACCATCCACAAGAACAAGAGGGCACAGCTACAAATTAACTAAAGAAATGTCCCAATTAGAAATTTAGAATTTTTTTTTTAGTCAGAGAGTGGTGAATGCATTGCCACAGGAAGCAGTGGAGCCAGGGACAATGTGTATGTGAGAGGGGTGGGGTGGGGTGGGGTGGGGGGTGGTGGTGGGGCTGGGTGGGTGTGTGTGTGTGTGCGAGGTCTGGGCTGGACGCCCCACTCGTTAAAGGAAATTGAAGTGTCTGTTTCAGCCTCTCCTTTCCAGCTGCAGAGATCACCGCTGAATTCACTGTTCGGCTTGCCGTGCAGGAGTTTCCATGCCCTCTCCTACAGTATTGTGTCCCCAGCAGCACCTTCATGAGGGGCACCCTGTTTCTGACAAAACTTGCTGTGGGGTGCGACTGAGTACCCAGCGGTATAACTGGGCGGGCAGATTGGGGCTCATTAGCCTTGGTTGGCAGCCAATCTTAGAGAAGGTTAACTTTGACTCTAAACTCGGGGAGACGAAGGTCGTTAGCCTGCTCAGCAAGATTGCCTAAGAGAGTGGGAACTCTGATTTTAAACCCACAAGTGCCAGGGAGTCTGGCTAGTCCTGGGACGATGAGAGTATCTTTGGATATCTCAAGTAACTAGCATCTGCAGGAAATGACTCCACTGCATTGTTGATACCTTAGGAGAGGGTAGGGCTACAGAAGTGAACCCAGACAGAAAATCTGGAGTGGTAGACTATGAGGCAGTTGGTTTAAAAATTGCAAACTCATTCCAGCACTTCTGCAAATGAGTTGGTACCAAATTGTCATGCTTTGCATTCATTTGGATTATACCAGTGAGGCCGAGAGGGGGATCCTGCAGTTTGGAAAGCCCACACTCTCCATATTCAGCGCCCAGGCGTGTGCCCTATAGAGGCTACTCCCACAGCCACACGCATGGTCTACAGACACTGTGACGCCTATGAGAAGCTGCCAGCAAATCTCTCAAGTCGTCCCATGAAACATAACAAAAGGAGAAGTAGTCATCAAAGCTTAGACCAGGGACGCTGATGACACAACATCAATTACAAGCATTTTCATGGACAAAACCCCAAATACTATATACAAGGAAGCCCTATAAACCCAATGCCTACACTCACTGCCTAAAATGTCTGCCTACAAACACTGCCTACACTCACAGCCTAAAATGTCTGCCTACAATCACTGCCTACACTCACTGCCTAAAATGTCTGCCTACAAACACTGCCTACACTCACTGCCTAAAATGTCTGCCTACACTCACTGCCTAAAATGTCTGCCTACAATCACTGCCTACACTCACTGCCTAAAATGTCTGCCTACAATCACTGCCTACAATGTCTGCCTACACTCACTGCCTACAATCACTGCCTACACTCACTGCCTAAAATGTCTGCCTACAATCACTGCCTACACTCACTGCCTAAAATGTATGTCTACAATCACTGCCTACACTCACTGCCTAAAATGTCTGCCTACAATCACTGCCTACACTCACTGCCTAAAATGTCTGCCTACAATCACTGCCTACACTCACTGCCTAAAATGTCTGCCTACAATCACTGCCTACACTCACTGCCTACACTCACTGCCTAAAATGTCTGCCTACAATCACTGCCTACACTCACTGCCTAAAATGTCTGCCTACAATCATTGCCTAAAATGTCTGCCTACACTCACTGCCTAAAATGTCTGCCTACAATCACTGCCTAAAATGTCTGCCTACACTCACTGCCTAAAATGTCTGCCTACAATCACTGCCTACACTCACTGCCTAAAATGTCTGCCTACACTCACTGCCTAAAATGTCTGCCTACACTCACTGCCTAAAATGTCTGCCTACAATCACTGCCTACACTCACTGCCTAAAATGTCTGCCTACACTCACTGCCTAAAATGTCTGCCTACAATCACTGCCTACACTCACTGCCTAAAATGTCTGCCTACACTCACTGCCTAAAATGTCTGCCTACAATCACTGCCTACACTCACTGCCTAAAATGTCTGCCTACACTCACTGCCTAAAATGTCTGCCTACACTCACTGCCTACAATGTCTGCCTACAATCACTGCCTACACTCACTGCCTAAAATGTCTGCCTACACTCACTGCCTAAAATGTCTGCCTACACTCACTGCCTAAAATGTCTGCCTACACTCACTGCCTACACTCACTGCCTAAAATGTCTGCCTACAATCACTGCCTACACTCACTGCCTAAAATGTCTGCCTACACTCACTGCCTAAAATGTCTGCCAACACTCACTGCCTACAATGTCTGCCTACACTCACTGCCTACACTCACTGCCTAAAATGTCTGCCTACAATCACTGCCTACACTCACTGCCTAAAATGTCTGCCTACACTCACTGCCTAAAATGTCTGCCTACACTAACTGCCTAAAATGTCTGCTTACACTCATTGCTTACACTCACTGCCTAAAATGTCTGCCTACACTCACTGCCTACACTCACTGCCTAAAATGTCTGCCTACAATCACTGCCTACACTCACTGCCTAAAATGTCTGCCTACACTCACTGCCTAAAATGTCTGCCTACACTCACTGCCTACACTCACTGCCTAAAATGTCTGCCTACACTCACTGCCTACACTCACTGCCTAAAATGTCTGCCTACACTCACTGCCTAAAATGTCTGCCTACACTCACTGCCTACACTCACTGCCTAAAATGTCTGCCTACAATCAAAACTTGCACTCACTTTCTACAATACTTGCCTACACCCCATTTCGGCACACACTGTACAAGAGCCAAGACACACAAGATATACCCCACACAAGATTTACCCCACACAAGAGCCAAGACACACAAGATATTCTCCACACAAGAGCCAAGACACACAAGATATACTCCACACAAGAGCCAAGACACACAAGATATACCCCACACAAGAGCCAAGACACACAAGATATACTCCACACAAGAGCCAAGACACACAAGATTTACCCCACACAAGAGCCAAGACACACAAGATATACTCCACACAAGAGCCAAAACACACAAGATTTACCCCACACAAGAGCCAAGACACACAAGATATACTCCACACAAGAGCCAAGACACACAAGATATACTCCACACAAGAGCCAAGACACACAAGATATACTCCGCACAAGAGCCAAGACTTACACAAGATATACTCCACACAAGAGCCAAGACACACAAGATATTCTCCACACAAGAGCCAAGACTTACACAAGATATACTCCATACAAGAGCCAAGACTTACACAAGATATACTCCACACAAGAGCCAAGACACACAAGATATACTCCACACAAGAGCCAAGACTTACACAAGATATACTCCACACAAGAGCCAATACTTACACAAGATATACTCCACACAAGAGCCAAGACTTACACAAGATATACTCCACACAAGAGCCAAGACTTACACAAGATATTCTCCATACAAGAGCCAAGACTTACACAAGATATTCTCCATACAAGAGCCAAGACTTACACAAGATATTCTCCACACAAGAGCCAAGACTTACACAAGATATTCTCCATACAAGAGCCAAGACTTACACAAGATATTCTCCATACAAGAGCCAAGACTTACACAAGATATTCTCCATACAAGAGCCAAGACTTACACAAGATATTCTCCATACAAGAGCCAAGACTTACACAAGATATTCTCCATACAAGAGCCAAGACTTACACAAGATATTCTCCATACAAGAGCCAAGACTTACACAAGATATTCTCCATACAAGAGCCAAGACTTACACAAGATATACTCCATACAAGAGCCAAGACTTACACAAGATATTCTCCATACAAGAGCCAAGACTTACACAAGATATACTCCATACAAGCGCCAAGACTTACACAAGATATACTCCATATAAGAGTCAAGCATGAGGTGCGATACACAAGATATACTCCAAGCATGAGCCAAGATTTACACAAGATATACTCCATAGAAGAGCCATGCATGAGTTACAACAACAAGCCATATATAGTGTATGTGGCAGATGTTAGAAAGCTGACAGGCAACTATGTAATCCACAAATTATGCTTTTCAAATTGTTATTATGGATTTAGTAGTACTCATTAGACCACACTTTTTTAATTAAACTTGACACCATACAAATGCAATGCCTAATAAACAAATACACAAATTTTGGACAGGTCTTTCCTTAGATGTTCAGGGGCTTGTGTGAAACTATTGTTCTAGTCTTGGAGGACTTCAATGTTCAGGGGCTTGTGTGAAACTATTATTCTAGTCTTGGAGGACTTCAATGTTCAGGGGCTTGTGTGAAACTATTATTCTAGTCTTGGAGGACTTCAATGTTCAGGGACTTGTGTGAAACTACTGTCCTAGTCTTGGAGGACTTCGATGGCCAGGGGCTTGTTTGAAACTACTGTCCTAGTCTCAGAGGACTCAGAGGTCTGTGTGAAACTATTGTCCCAGTCTTGGAGGACTCAGAGGTCTGTGTGAAATTTTTGTCCCAGTCTTGGTGGACTCAAGGGCTTGTGTGTTCAGGGGATTGTGTGAAACTACTTTATAGTTTCGGAGCACCCAGGGGCTTGTGTGAAACTACTTTCTAGTCTCAGAGGACTCAGGGGCCTGTGTGAAACTACTTTCTAGTTTCAGAGGACTCAGGGGCCTGTGTGAAACTACTGTCTTAGTTTTAGAAGACTCAGGGGCTTGTGTGAAACTATTGTTCCAGTCTTGGAGGACTCAGGGACCTGTGTGAAACTATTGTTCCAGTCTTGGAGGACTCAGGGGCCTGTGTGAAACTACTTTCTAGTCTCAGAGGACTCAGGGACCTGTGTGAAACTACTTTCTAGTCTCGGAGGACTCAGGGGCCTGTGTGAAACTATTGTCCCAGTCTTGGAGGACTCAGGGGCCTGTGTGAAACTACTTTCTAGTCTCAGAGGACTCAGGGGCCTGTGTGAAACTACTTTCTAGTCTCAGAGGACTCAGGGGCTTGTGTGAAACTATTGTTCCAGTCTTGGAGGACTCAGGGGCCTGTGTGAAACTACTTTCTAGTCTCGGAGGACTCAGGGGCCTGTGTGAAACTACTGTCTTAGTCTTAGAGGACTCAGGGGCTTGTGTGAAACTATTGTTCCAATTTTGGAGGACTCTGGGGCTTGTTTGTTGGGGGGGGGGGGGGGGGGGGTTGTGTGAAACTAGTGTCCTAGTCTCGGAGACCTTAAACCTTTATGATTTGCTGTCTCGGTCATGCTGAGGTTCACAGCAATGAATGAGCTCCTTTTTCTGGAAGGGGTCATAACATAGATATCAACCAATAACCATCTGTTCCATGATGGCAATGTAATAGATTAACTAGCTACCCACAGACTGCAGGAATGCACAATAAGAAATAGATCATACCTGAGAGGACAGAGCATAATTGGTAGAGGAACCATGAGTATCCCCACCCTTCAACATTAGCTGAGAGAAATTGAGCACCAATAGGTTGGCCCATAACACAGCTATGTTGTCTGGGCACAATTGTTAACATTAAACAATAAGATCATTAACAAAAATGTAAATGTGTGCAGACAAAAATTATAGGACCCAAACCTGCAACAAAAAAAGTGCAAGCAAATGGTAACAAAAGAGGGAAAGAACTGTGGAATATCCATACAAATGTAAAGAGAATAAGAAAGAAGGAGAAATAACTTACCCTTAGCAGATGATGAGGATTTGGCCGAAATGAGAGTGACTGCCCCATCACTGTTGGTTGAGGTGTCATCAGCTGATATGTCAGGGATCTCCGTGCTGCCAACCTTCATGTTGGGTCTGTTCGGATCGTATGATGTTTGTGACACAGACGATGATGTGTCCGAGTTGCTGTCATCTTTTCTGTGAGACAGAGGGTAAACATGGCCATCAGCTGTGTGAATATCGGAACTGCTAATCTGCTACAATCATACATACACAATGACAACTCTCGTACAGCCATACATTCACAATGACAAATCTTCTATAATCATACATTCACAATGACAAATCTGCTACAATCATACATTCACAATGACAAATCTTCTATAATCATACATTCACAATGACAAATCTGCTACAATCATACATTCACAATGACAAATCTTCTATAATCATACATTCACAATGACAAATCTGCTACAATCATACATTCACAATGACAAATCTTCTATAATCATACATTCACAATGACAAATCTTCTACAATCATACATTCACAGTGACAAATCTGCTACAATCATACATTCACAGTGACAAATCTGCTACAATCATACATACACAAAGACAACTCTGCTACAATCAAACATTCATAATTACAACTCTCTTACATTCAGTGACAAATCTGCTACAATCATACATACACAAAGACAACTCTGCTACAATCAAACATTCATAATTACAACTCTCTTACATTCATAATGACAAATCTGCTACAATCATACATACACACAGACAACTCTGCCACAGCCATACACATAGACAGCTCTGCCACAGCCATACACAAATACAACTCTGCCACAGCCATACACAAAGACAACTCTGCCACAGCCATTCACAAAGACAACACTGCCACAGCCATACACAAAGACAACACTGCCACAGCCATACACAAAGACAACTCTGCCACAGCCAAACACAAAGACAACTTGCCACAGCCATATATTTCTCAACACAAAATCTACCGAAGAATGTACTTAAAACTGATCACATGAAACAAGATGACTTTCTTATCTGACATTGATAGTATGCATAAATGATTGCACTTTGTAGGGGTGATCAATATGTTTTATTGATCGATGGCTCTTCCCACACCAACTACAGCATGTGGTACCACTTCCACTGGCCTCTTGGCTGGGACCCTGTGTCTGAGCATGTGCAGTGACAATTTGGTAGAAATGCTTTTACATGAGATTGCTAGGCCTATGGACAATACTATTTAGTTAGATGATAATAGAGAATTAAGCTGTCTGTACTCCAAATAAAAATATTACACTGTTTGGGTGATAATAAAAAAGTAAGCTGTCTGTACTACAAATTAAAATACTACACTCTCTGGGTGATAATATAGAAATAAACTGTTTGTGTTAAAAATATAAAATTTACTATACACAGTAAATCAGATATTTTATAGACAAGTTTTTTTGGTGTTTATGTTATTTCGTAATGCAAAGTGCGCTGCATTGTGTTTTGTTTCTTTTGGCTGAGTGCATCTAACTTCAACACCCAATTTTGTAATGGTTTGACTTCTTGTAAGGATACAACCTTGATGGCCCATCAATCTGAAGACATGTCAGTTTGGTTTGTGAGCTGTCAGACCCCATCCCAAACATACTGCATAGCTTCAACAGTATCTCAGTCATGTGACATTATGGGCATGCATGGACTGTCACAGCAAACATAGAAACACTTTGGCGGTGCTCCTTCCATCTAATGTCACTTAACTCAGAAAAAGCTCACTGACATGTCAACATAATGGGTATGCATGAGGCCTTAAATATGACAAAGGATACAAGATAATGTCCCATACAAATTGTATTAGGCCCTTCACAATAACAGGGGACATGTTACCATCATAGGACAAATATTGGGATGGGTCAGCCTCAAAATGATAGGTTACTATGGTGGGTCAAAGGTAAAGACAAGTCTACCTCAAAGTGATGTTACTATAGTGAGTCAAAGGTAAGGATGGGACAGCCTCAAAGTGATAAGTTACTATGGTGGATCAAAGGTAATAATGGGCCAGCCTCAAAGTGATGTTCCTATAGTGAGTCAAAGGTAAAGATGGGACAGCCTCAAAGTGATAAGTTACTATGGTGGATCAAAGGTAATAATGGGCCAGCCTCAAAGTGATGTTCCTATAGTGGGTCAAAGGTAAGTATGGGACAGCCTCAAAGTGATAAGTTACTATGGTGGATCAAAGGTAATAATGGGCCAGCCTCAAAGTGATAAGTTACTACGGTGGATCAAAAGTAAGGATGAGCCAGCCTCAAATGAAAGAGGACAACTATGTGATATCAGAGCCTGAAAGGATAGGAAAGAATACTGACACTTTAACCTGCTAAGTGTGCTGTATGTGGTATCTAAAGATGGTTAGGGCAGGGGCTGTTTGCCCCACCATAAGCCACAAGAGACAGAAAAGACCTGAATACATCATTGTAGGACAGATGCGACTAAGCTTAGTCTGACTGAGGAGAGTTTAGGAATGGGGCCAGTTGCCCCACCATGTAGATACTGAAACCTACCACAACCATATAGTAGAACTGATTAATGTTGAAGGTCTATGTTGTGGATGTGATATGTTGCATGGAACAAAACAACTAACAAATACATGCATATACCACTACATGGCATTGGGCTGAAGGATCAGAGCTTGAATGGCGTTACATCCATAACGACAATAAAATGAAGACATACATTATTCATGCTATTATTTTAGAACATCCAAAAATCTACATTAGAAGTTAGGGAAGAAGAAATGTACCAAATATTATTTCACACGTATAATGGGGAAATTGGAGGTGACAAAACAGCTGATCAACTAGGTCAATACAGTTACATCAGTTAGACACAGGTCAAGGTCATTTAGGTCAATACAGTCATATGTTGAACAAAGGCCAAGGTAATCTAGGTCAATAGCTACATTGATTGGACAAAGGTCAAGGCCATCTAGGTCAATACAGTCAAATGTTGAACAAAGACCAAGGTAATCTAGGTTAATAGCTACATAGGTTGGACAAAGGTCAAGGTCATCTAAGTCAATATAGTAAGTTGAACAAAGGTCATCTAGGTCAATACAGTAAAATCAGTTGGACAAAGGTCATCCCATAGCAGACACTGCCTTCGGGGATGAAGTGTTATGAGCCTTGATTGTACAGGTTATTGGCAATTTTTTATGTTGAGGTGGACAGACTTTGTTGGGTAGACTGTAGGGTGTCAAAATCAATAATGGAATCTGTGCATGTGCTGTGAGAAGCACAAACTCCTCCAACACTCTTATGCAAGTAACATTATCCAAGCAAAGGGAAGTATGAACAATGCCATCCCCAGTCACAATGGAAGTGTTCCTACATAAGTTCATCATCATCATGTCCCATATCCTAGAAGGTCGTTGAGGCATCATTATTGCTGTTTGTAGTACCAGGTCCCGCCATACAACAACTGTGTCTTGGGCCGCTACACACCTGACGGAGCCCATCTTCCTCCAGGTGGCAGTTCTTCTTCTTCTTCTGCGTTCGTTCTCAATCTCCCGCTATCAAACTCTGATAGGGCTTAAGTAGCAGAATGTAGTCCAGAGAACGGAATGTGTTGTGTCGTAGTTTACAGCTTGACTGCGATATTTGCACCTTTCGGTCCAACACATCCAACTTCAGCAAGCATTTTTTGGGTACTGGGTACCGGGTTAGCATTGCCTCCTCAATCCCTTCTCCTTAGCCAGTCTGCCCTGCTGCAGCCTGTTATCCAGGATCACCGCGTGGAGGTGTAGAAGGGTCTTGGCAGCTGTGGTTTGCTGGCCCTGGCGCAAGCAGTCAGCTATGGGTCGCTGACCACTGCAGCTCATGCGCTGCTTAGCGTCTTGATCCCAGGTGGCAGTTCATTACAGTTGTCTCTAAATTTCATGCAACAAAGCTGACACTGTCTTCAGCTAGGGAGAAGGGCGCCAATCTCGTGAAGTTCAGACGTGGGAAATAGGCCGTGAAATATGACACATGTTTAAGCGTAGTGCTATTCATATAGCCAATGTCCATTCCAGGATAATCGGACGGATGAAAACACACAAAACGAATGAATTAACCAGTCCAAATGGAAAACAACAATACATTTCCATGAACACAATTGTAAGTCGTCGACTAGTGTGAATTCCCGGTAAATCCATGATCTGGCGGCATCCGTAATAAACTAAAACAGAAGCAATGTAGATGCGCAGCCAGTTATGGTGCTATTGTCGCAGCTTACATAAGTTAGTCAAACAGAAAACTTTGTCAGACAAAAGGCAAGCATCTAGAAATGAAGCACATTAATAAGTGAGCCTTCCAGTGAATGGAAAACTATCAAATGATGACATTCAGGTTGATATCACAACAGCAAAAGAAACTGTGCAGAGAAATGACTTGATCAAACAGATTTCGACTGTTTTTCCACAATATTGCAATGCGGCGACGACCGACCGACCCGACCCCCGAATGCAAGCAAATCAATTATATGCATAGGGGATGACGTGGGCTAGTGGTTAAGTGACACTGCTCACAATCCTAAGGTGCTGGGTTTGATGCAAACCCTTAGAAAATGCAGGAGGAAGCAGACCATTACATAAAATGCATGCTGAATTCAGATGCACTGGGCCGACAGGCACAAAATAAAAACCATAGTGCAACGCACACCACCTTGGGGAATAGAGAAATGAGGCGAATGCAAAAAAAAGAAAAAAAAAGAAAGTATATGCAAGAGCAAAACTTGCACATCATGAAAAAGCAATTTGCCTTGAAAAGGGATTCATTCCAATCAAACCTTTGAAATAAGAATCATGTGCTCATTTAGTTAAGCTTATCTAGCTATTTGTTGTGTGGGCTATCTTCAACTTTTGTCTAGTCTCTGATAAAGAAATTGATTGGTTGACATGTTAGTCCTCGTCTTGTCCTGCTCTGACACAACAATGCATTTAAACCTGAATGCTTTTCAGAGGATACTGGCATCAAATGTCAACTGCAGACCTTTCTATC
The DNA here is from genome assembly GCA_036924085.1 of Ariolimax columbianus. NCBI lineage: Eukaryota > Metazoa > Mollusca > Gastropoda > Stylommatophora > Arionidae > Ariolimax > Ariolimax columbianus. The sequence continues at coordinate 3,837,254 of JAVGWX010000012.1, read as the reverse complement.
TGAGCGGCACAGTGGTAGTGTTCGGTTCTCAAAGTAAAAACTCCAGAACATGCTCAAGTCAACCCAGCTGTTAAGAACAGACAGACATTGAGAAAAGGAACATGCTACCCCACCTCATAAAAACCTTAGGACTCAAACAATGAAGTCTATAACACCTCATCCTCGACAGCAGTGTCTGCTATAGAACTACCTTTGCCTTAATGCCTAGCTGATGATATCAAGATTGACGCAAGCTTGGCAGATTGCAACTACATCAACAAGCAATATCCTATCTGAAATGGACAGAAAAGTCTAAATAAACCACAGATTTAGCATACGCAACACATACAACAAAGTGCAAAGTGTTACAACATACAACTGCAACAATGGTTAATCTGTTGGACGATACCCGTGGCACAAATGAGGCGTCTGATTTAATAACCAAAAATCGACAACGATGTTAGAGGCAATCAATCAGGCAACACTGAGAAAAGCCAAATCAAATTAATCATAAAATGCAACTGAAGGGAACAAAAACTGGCATGCCCACGCCACTGAGCGACAGCAAACACCTGACTAGCAGCCAGTGTCGTTTACCTAGAAAACTGTGGACTGACATGGCTGACTGATCTGATTGGCTTGGGAGCAACTGGGGGTTTTAAGACAGCTTCTGTGTTCTGATTGGCTGGGGGTGTAGAGTGGGCGGAGCCAGGAGGGGAATGAGGTTGTACTACAGCCACAGGTTGCTGGAACTGCTTTCGCTTTTTGAGCTCGCTTTTCCTGACTGTGCCGTCACTGAAATCATCAAGGGAAGTAGGGCAGGACATATACATTTTACATATATGGGTGTCAGCATTGGCAAGAAAGTCATATTTGTTTAACTCACAAACAAGCAAATTAACTTGATATACATAACACAGGCATGTCTGGACAGACATTGACACCAGAATGTCTATTAATCTGTCAGGTTTGTGCACAAATTGAAGTTATTTGTTCATTTTCAACGGTTTAATTCTGTCCAATCACTTGATAAGTGTTTTTTGCATGTTGTATACAATGACAAGACGAATGAGGGAGCAATCAACAATTAGCCATACGATGGCAATAACAAGTCCAATGTGAAACATTCAGGGCACTTTTTCACTCCTCCTCATATATGCTCATACATGTTATTTTTCTTTATAGTATTATCTTTACCACTTCTCTCATCCTACTTGTACAAATAATGTTGAAACAAAGGTTTATACCCCACCTGCAGAAATAATGTTGAAATAAAGGTATACACCCCACCTGTACAAATAATGTTGAAATAAAGGTATACACCCCACCTGTACAAATAATGTTGAAATAAAGGTATGAAAGTGACATTTGTGTGAGGGCTGAATTGATATTGTCAAGATGTGTGTGATGGCTGGTTGGATATTGTCAAAATGTGTGGGATGGATGAATGGATTTTATAAGAAATATGTGGGATGGGTGGATTGATTTTATCAAAATATTTGTGAGTGATGAGTTGATTTGATCAAAATGTGTTTGACGGATGAATTGATTTGATCAAAGTATGAGCGAAGTATGAATTGATATGATCAAAATATTTGATAGGGATGAATTGATATGATCACATGCATGCTAAATGAATTGATTTTGGGAAAACATAAATTAAATAACCTCCCCTTCACTCTGTTATGTGACATCACATGAATTATAAAAATATCTGTGAGGGTTGCACGAAACAAGACAATAGCTACCATGCAACTCTCAACCAGGTCACAATCTTGACCTGTGAAGTTTGGACCTTGTCTAGCACACTATACTTCTCAGTGTCTTTACATGTGATTACATTCAATTCTCAGACAGTTCATTTCTTTCAAAGGTTCTCAAACATAATTGATATCTGATAGAAAGTTAACTTCTTCAAGACATAGCAAAGTTCCGATGTTTAGTTCATCCCTCTAAGGATTTCATATAGTGTTACAGGCAAAGTGTCAATTTGTTTTATATTATCATAATAAATGGTTGTGTTGTGTATGGAATGAAAGGGGATTGCATGAGCAATAAGAAAATATAAATGATATAAATATATCCCCATTTCTAAATAGTCAAGAAGTAAGAAACATGCAACAACAATTTTAAAAACGCGCGGAAAAAAACAATAAATATGTCAGATTTACTCAATATAGACCTCTACGCCATATGTTTTGTCATTTGTGACACACTTGTTTCGAAACTACATCCATTTATGAAACTATCTAACGTAGACCTAACATGATATTGCTCAAGCACATGGCAATTTTGAAAATCATTGTTACCTGACTCAAAAACGCTAACTTTATCACTTTAAACAGGTAACATTTCATATTTTACACAAATATCAGGTGTCACCAGCACCACGTTCATTTATTTATAGCCAAACACTGAAGGAATAAATCTACTTTCGTTTCAAGGTCATATTAAATGTCTATCATGTAGAAAATGAAACAGAATGTATGTTTATTATCCGGCCTGTTTTTGTGAAGAATTGCCTTCTCTGTATGAATTATTTCAATTGACTAGAAAAATCATCACAATTGTGAAAAGGAAGTGTATATTTTCATTTTCAGAAACAGTTTCAAAGAAACTAAGGGTTTTTTTTTGTGCAGACAAAAAGAGCAGATTGGTGCATGCAGATTCACTATCAATAATTGAATTGAATGACTTAAACAGGTAGCAAATTATGTCTCTACAAAAACTGCTGACTTTTCCAATTTTGATCAAAACAGAACTAAAGAACCAACCTACATTTCTGAAGTATCTTAAAAGTCTGTCACACAGAAAATATATATATATCTGTATCATAAAAAGTATCATCTTAAATGTATCATCTTAATGTCACCGAACCTTCATAGTGGCCTCCTGTCATGGACGACAGGAACAAAACTGTCCCTGACAGTGGCCCCTCGTCCTGAAAGAGTTCATTTGTTTCAAAGGTTCCTAAACAAATAGAAAACTAAGAAACTCAATCAGGTGGCCCTTAAATACCACTATCTATTTTTGACATCTAAGTTCATTTCGCAGTCGGTTAACTCATTGTTATAGAGCACAACAGACCAAGCAAACACATTTTCTAGCTTTCACTATCTGCTTTACCACTGTGCACACTTGGGGGGAAACCAACAAACTGCTGACCGTGTGTAACAGGACTGTTCCCTGCATGGCCAGTTGAGGAAGAATCAACGATTCAACATTGGACTCAACAGTTATAGGAAGTTAAAGACGAGCTCCAAACAATAGTTTAGTTCATCACAGGAACTCGTCTGATGTTAACATCACAGGAACTCATGTTATGTTGTTAACATTATGAGAACTCATCTGATGTGTTTACATCAAGAGAACTCATCTGATGTGTTAACATCAAGAGAACTCATTTGATGTGTTAACATTACGAGAACTCATCTGATGTGTTTACATCACAGCAACTCATCTGATGTGTTAACATCACGAGAACTCATCTGATGTGTTAACATCACAGCAACTCATCTGATGTGTTTACATCACAGGAACTCATCTGATGTGTTATCACAAGAACTCATCTGATGTGTTAACATAATGAGAAATCTGATGTGTTAACATCACAAGAACTCATCTGATGTTAACATTACGAGAACTCATCTGATGTTAATATCACAAGAACTCATCTGATGTTAACATCACAAGAACTCATCTGATGTGTTAACATCAAAGGAACTCATCTGATGTGTTAACATCAAAGGAACTCATCTGATGTGTTAACATCAAAGGAACTCAGGTGTTGCAGGGGTCTGAAAGGGGAAAAAACAAATAGCAACACCATCAGAGGTGACTAACGAGAGTTGTATTTGGGGCCAGCTTGCCCATTCTGCAGAAATTATAAGCCACAATTAAACAAAGGAAGAAGACATCCACAGTCCGATGCATGGAAGGAGTGATTAGGTTACATTTCAAGCAATAATTCCAGTAAAAAGTGATGCTGGTGGAAAGAAAGATGAGAACATGAAACATTATTCACTAACCTATCATTGTCATGTATTCTGAGAAAATGTTTAGGGCAAAGGCATAAAGACCACTTGTAACTGTGCAAGGTAGACCCCCAACCCAACAACAAAATTAATGGAACTGGTGTATTCCCGAATATAAGGAGAGTACCTTAGCTGCTCAGCCACATGCCTCTCTAATTAGAAAATGTAATCATCAGAACAATAACACACAAGTACAACACATCCAAGAAGACATGGGACAGGTGGCAGCAACCTCTTCATGTCAAACATGGTGTCACACAAACTAGCTCTACAACAGTGCATAAATGCTTGTATGCCGGAAGGAGGCCAATATCAGTGGTGGGACCCCATGCTCCTACTTGGGCAAATAAGGGCATGTCATGGAGAACTCACAACAACAGTTCAATGTTGGGGTTGTCAACAAGTGTTGTGTGGGACTTTTGGATTCAGCACCACTTGATCGTGATTGAATCAAATCTATGTTTTTGTTTTAGTGTCAGTCCACAACGGAAGATCGTGATTCAATCAAATCTATGTTTTTGTTTTAGTGTCAGTCCACAACGGAAGATTGTGATTCAATCAAATCTATGTTTTTGTTTTAGTGTCAGTCCACAACGGAAGATCGTGATTCAATCAAATCTATGTTTTTGTTTTAGTGTCAGTCCACAACGGAAGATCGTGATTCAATCAAATCTATGTTTTTGTTTTAGTGTCAGTCCACAATGGAAGATCGTGATTCAATCAAATCTATGTTTTTGTTTTAGTGTCAGTCCACAACGGAAGATTGTGATTCAATCAAATCTATGTTTTTGTTTTAGTGTCAGTTCACAACGGAAGATCGTGATTGAATCAAATCTATGTTTTTGTTTTAGTGTCAGTCCACAACGGAAGATCGTGATTCAATCAAATCTATGTTTTTGTTTTAGTGTCAGTCCACAACGGAAGGTCATGATTCAATGAAATCTATGTTTTTGTTTTAGTGTCAAGGAAGATCGTGATTCAATCAAATCTATATTTTTGTTTTAGTGTCAGTCCACAACGGAAGATTGTGATTCAATCAAATCTATGTTTTTGTTTTAGTGTCAAGGAAGATCGTGATTCAATCAAATCTATGTTTTTGTTTTAGTGTCAGTCCACAACGAAAGGTCATGATTCAATCAAATCTATGTTTTTGTTTTAGTGTCAAGGAAGATCGTGATTCAATCAAATCTATGTTTTTGTTTTAGTGTCAGTCCACAACGAAAGGTCATGATTCAATCAAATCTATGTGACACTTCGTCGTGTAATAATTGCTATGTTTGGGTTACCTGATAACTATTTCAAATAAGCCTTCAAGGTTGTGAAAGTCTTGCCTAATATTGTACCACACAAGTGATTCTCTACAGCAGGTAACAGTTTATATGTGATAACCCAACCATACGAGCCTTCCTACAACCAACAACATATAAAGTGGAGCATCAAGTCGTCACTGCAGTAGGACTCCTAACAGGAAGTCTGTGCCAAAAGCATTTATTTGCTCTTGTAGTGAGCTATATAGCCTTTTGAATTGTATGATGAGGTTGACAGCCCTGCCCCATCTACAACCCACTTCACTTTTTGTGACATGAGTTAGTTGTCAGGTGTCGCGGTACAATTCATTCAAGATGAGCCATGGGCCAAGGATCCCCTCCACCCCACCTCTCCAGAGTGACCAGCATATCAAGATGTGTATAAGTCAAGCCAAATTCACATCACTACTTGACATGAAACTAAACACAACCGAATCAAAGAAAAAATACAAATAGAAGTCATATACAAACAAACAATAATTTGGATAACATACCAACAAAATGCACAACAAAAAGAAAAATCCACCAAACAGTGAAACTGAATATTGTGGCAGATATGTGAGCAAAGCAAATGGATTTGAGCTGCAATTGTTCAAACATAAATAATACACACTTAATCAACAAAACATAATGTGTGAGCCTAGACAAACAAATGATTGGCAGGCCTGGACAAACAAATGATTGGCAGGCCTGGACAAACAAATGATTGGCAGGCCTGGACAAACAAATGATTGGCAGGCCTGGACAAACAAACGCTTGACAGGTCTGCTAAATAAAAATGATTGACAGGCATGGGTAGCAGATGATTGACAGGTGTGGTCAAACAAATGATTGCCAGGCCTGTACAAACAAATTTTTGGCTGGTCAGAATAGAATCAGGTGAGGCCACATCAACTCTGACATCTGCTGTCAGAAGGGGGAAGGAACAGCTGGACATTTCCTGTACTCACATGTTTACAAAGGCAGGCATTCTAGACAACAACGGAATAAATAATCTGGGTCAAAGTCATAGATGTACTGTAAGACTTGCTTTGTTTTCTCTGTAGGTTTACTTAACTCATATAAGGCTTACAGTAAATGTGACCTTCACCTGCAGAAAACAGCTCTTCAATCAAACAACAAATATGCAGAACAAATAACACAACATGGCTGCTCCATGTGGCCAACCTTGGGCCTGCAGCAGCATTTCATGTGGGCCACCAGCCAATGCAAACAATTTATTGAAAATTATTATTCCCTTGTGCTGGATAGGTGAAAATATTATCCAAAGCTTCTGATCAAAGCATTTCATCTCCCTGTGAAGCACATGTCTTCAACAACAAAGTTAAAGTTTTTGTGACATAGTTTCATCAGGATGGGGTAGGCAACCCAATCAACAACTCCTTTGTCCCCCTTTCATGATATGCGCAGGGGGTTATAGTATTCCTAGTCTTGTCCCAACCCCAAATAAGACTCCGACAACATAAGACAATAAATATTATTTTAGGCATGTTGGGGATGATGTGTTAAGAGACTTCACTGTACAAGTCACAACTTGTTTATTAGGTGAGGTGGCCGATTCCCTTCCTCGTTTCATTTCCTTCCTTAAGAGTAAGCAAGGTACCCAATTACAGCTGGGTCGACTGGTGCATGTCAATAAAGGTAGTCAGATCTGGAACATTTGCCGTGACAAAAGAGCACTCTACATCAAAGCTAATCAGATGCTCATATATATAAATGGTATATATATAAATGTATCAATGACTTTAATACTTCAATTATAGTTTTTATCATTCATATGTTGATTTGCTATTTATCAATTTATCCTAAAATTATAATAACGTTATTATTTATTTGATGATGCATGCTTCCACTACAAGGCAAATTCCTCAGTATTTTAGTTGTATGGTCAGAAAAAAGATGCATCCACAGTTCAAGCTTTCCAGTAAACAATCAAACATGAATTGTTACACAGAACAGTCACATCCACGTTTGTGAAAACACAGATGACACAATGAGAAGAGAAATGCCAAACTGTGACAGCACCACACACATGACTAAACATATCAACATCGTATGGTCCACTTCATACTTACATAGGTGTTCTAACCAGGGTCAGGTAAGAGGTAGAAAGGTCACAGAGGTCAAGAAAGTTGGGATTGGTATGAATGTTTGATATTTATTATAATTATCTCACATGCTGCAATTCAGTTGAAATTTGTATGCTTGATAGTTCACTGACAATGTCCAACTACCAGAGTGATTGAGCCCTTGACTTCTCATGGCAAAAATACCAATTGGGCCCTTGACTTTTCATGGCAAAAATACCAAGTAATATCCCCATTGACAATGTACATCTACCAGAGTGATTGAGCCCTTGACTTCTCATGGCAAAAATACCAATTGGGCCCTTGACTTTTCATGGCAAAAATACCAAGTGATATCCCCATTGACAATGTACATCTACCAGAGTGATTGAGCCCTTGACTTCTCATGGCAAAAATACCAATTGGGCCCTTGACTTTTCATGGCAAAAATACCTAGTGATATCCCCATTGACAATGTACATCTACCAGAGTGATTGGGCCCTTGACTTCTCATTGCAAAGAAACTGACTGATATCTCCATTATTAACATAATCCAGTCAACCAAGCTGTAAATAGGTGCTTAGCCTACTGTTGGGGAAGAAAAGGCTGCGAGGAAGTGAACTGACCAGTCCATCTCGCAAAAAGCTGAGGTACAGTACAATAAAGTCTTCAACACTTCATCCCTGACTGCAGTCTCTGCTATGGGACTAATTTGACCTTTTCCAACAACAATTTTTCCTGTTTGCTCCATACAAAGCATAGGATCACAGCTGCAGCTGGACCCCTTACAGGAAGTTTGTATTAAAGCCGTGCTGTGCTGTCAGCTCAGGCAGTTGTAATTTCTGCAGCAATTTGGTTGTCATGATGAGGTTGCTGGCCTGGCCCCAGGCACAACCTACTTCAATCACCTGCCAAGATATGCTTGGGTAGCTAATGATCATATTTCTGGCTCCAGGCACAATCTACTTTAATCACCTGCCATGATATGTTTGGATAGTTCCAATGGTCATTTTGCTGGCTCCAGGCACAACCCTAGTGTTACAGGGATATGAAAGGGGAGCAGAGAATAGTAGCACTGTAACCTGTCAGGCATGTCATATGGTGACTAAAGAATGTTGGGCATGGGCTGGCTACTTCACCCTGTAGAAACTGTGAGCCACAAAAACTTCCAGCAGATATGCGGAGGTAAACTTTTCATGACTTGGTGTGTATTTGTTGAAGGCATATGCTCCACAGGGAGCAGACAAGATTTTGATTGACATACAACCCACTCCCGTCATGACATGCTTGGATAGCTAGTGGTCCTACTGTGTCCTCCTCTTCAGGTACCTAACACTCGGGTTCATCAAGAAAAGCGCCTGACATTTTTCATTTTCTCCCTCATGCCCCTTGTGGAGCATAAAACAACCACTAGAGAAGCCTCCATCGGAGTACTTTATCTAGTCTTCCAAGTGTGGTTTCTGCAACTATTTGTTTTACATTAAGAGTAGGATAGCCCAACTCTAAATAGTTGCCTTGTATGACATACATAGAGGAGCTGTTGTCCCATTCTTTTGACTCTAGTAAGGTACCCTGGGATCCACACAGGATCCTGGGTTCAGCTAGTATTTGATCCCAACTGATCCAAACATTTCAACTTAGAAACTGACAATATGGCTGATCAGTACAGGGATGTGTCAGCTGGCTATTCTGATGGGCAAATGTTCATCCACCAGCTCAAAGTTTTCAACACTGCATACTTTCAATTATCTTCTTCTTCTTCTTCTGTGTTCGTTCTCAATGTCCCGCTACCAAGAAATGAACGGGGCTTTGCAAGTAGCAGGATGTAGTCTGGAAAACGGAATGTGTTGTGTCACTAGTTTACAGCTTGACTGCAATTATTTGCACCTTTCAGTCAGACACATCTGTCTTCGGCAGCTTCAATTAGTTAATTCATTCAATTCATAGCCATATTCATATCAACATCCATTTCACTGAATTCATTACCTTTTTCATATCGGCTGTCCTTTCATTCAATCCATAGCCCTAATCATATCACTTGATCCGCAGCATTTCCTATCTAACCCATTCACTCTATCTGCAGTTCTTTCCATCTATCCGTAGCACAACTCAAATCTATTCAATCAGCCCAACCCCAAGTAAAACTCCATCTATCCGTAGCACAACTCAAATCTATCCAATCAGCCCAACCCCAAGTAAAACTCCATCTATCCGTAGCACAACTCAAATCTATCCAATCAGCCCAACCCCAAGTAAAACTCACAATCGCACACATCATGTGATTTCATTAAGCAACTCTCTACCCAAAAAGATGTCAATTCCTGGTCATGTACTGTTGTATTCATCAATTGTCCTTCACTGGTATCAGACAAACAACCATCTTGTCACATCTATAGCTGTTAGAAGTCCAAATGAAAATCATGAACCAGAACTTGAGCAAACATGTAAAGGATGGCAGCAGATCAAGGCTATGATCAAAACAGGTATGTACACAAATATCAAAACCAAGACTGGCAGATTGAGGGTGAGTGAGTGAGTTACCTGTCATGTTTGTTCCACATGTCAAGTCCACTCTCTGCCTGGTCTGTAAGGCTGCTGCGTATGCTGCCATTCTCTGTTAGCTCACTGCTTGAGTCCAGCTCCTCTAGGGAGTCTTGGGTCTGGACATGGGAGGATGGAGGAGGTCGGCAGATAAGTGGGTGAGTGAAGTGTGAAAAAGTGAGGTGAAGGTGGGTGAGAGGTGAGGGAGGGTCAGGTGAAGGAGGGTGAGGTGAAGGAAGGTGAGATGGAGGGTGAGATGAAGGAGGGTGAGATGAAGGTGGGTGAGGTATAGGTTGGTGAGGTGAAGGTGGGTGAGGTGAAGCTGAGTGAGGTGAAGGTAGGTGAGGTGAAGGTGAGTGAGGTGAAGGTGAGTGAGGTGAAGGTGAGTGAGGTGAAGGTGGGTGAGGTGAAGCTGAGTGAGGTGAAGGTGGGCGAGGTGAAGGTGGGTGAGGTGAAGTTGGGTGAGAAGAGGGTGAAGAAAGTGTGAATGTGTGGATGAGGTAAAGGTGAATGACACTGAATAGCCATAGCGTGTTTAAAATCAAGTCCATACTATTTGTTGTGATGCATTCAGTGTTTTTGTGTGTTCTATGTTGGTGATGAAGACCTTGCTGCCTTATGTAAGTTCTGTATTGTTTTGGCCCTGGTGTGATGTAATGAAGACCTTGTGGCCTTACCTAAGTTCTGTATTGTTTTGGCCCTAGTGTGATAGCTGAGGCATGGCTATGTTATATGTCCTTGGATCCTTGATATAGGACCAACAAGCAACGTCATTTCGACATCCTGCAGTCGTTGAAACTTCCAGGAAAATTAGCAGCATAACGACTAACATAAAAAACTTCAACTTATCCATGACAGAAGTCAGTCCTCTGTTATATGTGCAAATGGCACTTCAGCTCATCCATGACAGAAGTCAGTCATCTGTTATATGTGCAAATGGTACTTCAGCTCACACACCGACAGAAGTCAGTCCTCTGTCATATGTGCAAATGACACTTCAGCTCACACTCTGACAGAAGTCAGTCCTCTGTCATATGTGCAAATGGCACTTCAGCTAATCCATGACAGAAGTCAGTCATCTGTTATATGTGCAAATGGTACTTCAGCTCACACTCCGACAGAAGTCAGTCCTCTGTCATATGTGCAAATGGCACTTTAGTTCACTCCGACAGAAGTCAGTCCTCTGTCAAATGTGCAAATGGGACTTTAGTTCACACTCTGACAGAAGTCAGTCCTATGTCATATGTGCAAATGGCACTTCACGTCACACTCTGACAGAAGTTAGTCCTCTGTCATATGTGCAAATGGCACTTCACTTCACACTCTGAAAGAAGTCAGTCCTCTGTCATATGTGCAAATGGCACTTCACGTCACACTCTGACAGAAGTTAGTCCTCTGTCATATGTGCAAATGGCACTTCACTTCACACTCTGAAAGAAGTCAGTCCTCTGTCATATGTGCAAATGGCACTTCACGTCACACTCTGACAGAAGTTAGTTCTCTGTCATATGTGCATATGGCACTTCACTTCACACTCTGATAGAAGTCAGTCCTCTGTCATATGTGCAAATGGCACTTCACGTCACACTCTGACAGAAGTTAGTCCTCTGTCATATGTGCAAATGGCACTTCACTTCACACTCTGAAAGAAGTCAGTCCTCTGTCATATGTGCAAATGGCACTTCACGTCACACTCTGACAGAAGTTAGTCCTCTGTCATATGTGCAAATGGCACTTCACTTCACACTCTGAAAGAAGTCAGTCCTCTGTCATATGTGCAAATGGCACTTCACGTCACACTCTGACAGAAGTTAGTCCTCTGTCATATGTGCAAATGGCACTTCACGTCACACTCTGACAGAAGTCAGTCCTCTGTCATATGTGCAAATGGCAACAAAGGTGCATACATTTGTTAAATTGGTGCCTGTTCAGAACAGAGAGATTGAAAATGTATAAGATTACTAACATAGATCTGTGTGAGAGAAGCAGACAAATACTAGGGGAACAAGACATGAAGTGGAGACATTGGCATTGGAAAGACCATACATTAAGGAAACCAGTTGATAGCATTACAAGACATTCTTTGTTCTGAACTCTAGAAACAATAGCCCATATATGACACAAGACTAAAAGTCAACAAACCATTTGCCTATAGATTAAAAGAAGAAGACTGAAATATGTGAAACTACCTGAAAGGAAGAAAGTAGCAACATACAATTGTGGCAGGCTGCACACTGAATTAAAAGGTCAAGGTTGTTCCAGAGTAGACATACCCTGCTGTGGATGACAAGGTAATAGAGACTCCGTTATACTAGCCTTCAACATTTTCTGAGGTGAGTTGGACAGTTCCCTTCCTCCTTTCCTGACAGTAAGCCATTTACTGCCGCATCAACTGCAGCTGGTCATTAATATGGGTGCAACTCAGTACCTTTGCTGAGGTAAGTGAGAACTCTAGCACACTGATGCTGTACATAGAATTAGGCCACACAAATCCTTACCTTGAACTTCCTGGTTGGTGGCTGCCTGTTGGTACTGCTGCCAGATGCAGACAAGTTGACCTTGCCTTTGCTGGTAGTGGAGTCCAGCAAGGGTGGCATGTTGAGTAGAGAATCGAACTCCAACCTGATGAGTGCAAACATATGTAACTGCTATATTCTTCTCTGCCATTCTCTTTTCTTCTCCAATATAATTAAGATAAACCGTGCCAGATTTGACAGTTGCTCTATGATGGATGGGGTTTCCAGCATAACATGTCTTCAATCAGAGACTCCTTCTTTTCACGGTAACTCTCTCTCTAGCATATGGCTGTGGCAAGACTACCTACAAGCCAGCAAGTTGCTTGAGTCTGAGATTTCATCCTCCTAGAAGGTTGTTTACCACTTGTGTCTTTGATCTACAGAGTTATTCTGGTTATAGGGCGCCACAAACTGGCATTTTCCCAGTTCGCCTGTAAGTAGGGACAGTCACACCGTGAGAGGTCCATGAGATTGGCTTTTTGCCTTGGGACCACTTGTTAAAATTTAATTCTCCTGTTCAACTCCACTCACATCGTTAACATGTCACTAACATTTTGTAGGCTATGCTCGTTAGGGTCAGGTGAAACATACTGACCAGGGTCAGGTGAAACATACTGACTAGAGATCCCATCTCACATTAGGGTCAGGTGAAACATACTGACCAGAGACCCTATCTTACATTAGGATCAGGTGAAACATACTGACCAGAGATCCCATCTCACTTTAGGGTCAGGTGAAACATACTGACTAGAGATCCCATCTCACATTAGGGTCAGGTGAAACAGACTGACCAGGGTCAGGTGAAACATACTGAGTAGAGATCCCATCTTACATTAGGGTCAGGTGAAACATACTGACTAGGGTCAGGTGAAACATACTGAGTAGAGATCCCATCTCACATTAGGGTCAGGTGAAACATACTGACCAGAGACCCCATCTCACATTAGGGTCAGGTGAAACATACTGACCAGAGACCCCATCTCACATTAGGGTCAGGTGAAACATACTGACCAGAGACCCCATCTCACATTAGGGTCAGGTGAAACATACTGACCAGACACCCCACCTCACATTAGGGTCAGGTGAAACATACTGACCGGAGACCCCATCTCATATCTTTGTTTGTTCTACTGGATGCAGGCTTTTTCACAGCAGTCTGGCCAACAAGGTGGCGATCAACACTGCTAGGGAAGGAAAACACAGTGTACACTTACCTGAAGGGATCCTCTAGCCCAGGGAAGGAAGACAGAGTGTACACTTACCTGAAGGGATCCTCTAGCCCAGGGAAGGAAGACAGAGTGTACACTTACCTGAAGGGATCCTCTAGCCCACGGAAGGAAGAAAGAGTGTACACTTACCTGAAGGGATCCTCTAGCCCAGGGAAGGAAGACTCAGTGTGGCTCAGGTCTAGAGTCACAGGAGATGAGGACACTGCCCATGCCTTCTCTAAGGAGAAGGACTCCTCCAAGACTGAATGTAGAAAAGGAGATCACAAATTAACCTCACAAGATTACATGGTCATTGTCCTGTCCAATAGCTATAAGCTACTGACAGCAGCTTACTGGAAACAAGCGACAAGATAATAACTGTCACACAAGTTCTCAACAAATCTTTTCTTAAAAACAAATCTCTCAGTCACAAAGCTATAATTTTGTATGTTTCTGTTGTCTAATCGTGCAGCTGCTCCCAGACTGTCAAACACACTGTCAGACTCACCAGGTGAGCTGGCTGGGTCTGATGTCATGCAGGCTCACAGACTGTCAAACACACTGAACACAATGTCAAACTCACCAGGTGAGGTTGCTGGGTCAGATATCTCGGAGCAGGTGGAGGTGTCCAGCACATTGTCTGTAGACTGGTTCAGTGGAGAGAGTGGTTCGTCTGTCACATGGGAAACAACAGCAAACACTTAGCGATGAGCAAGCTATTAGTCACTCCTCTTCTACCATCGGTACAGTCTTCTACCTTACTTACTTAGCCATTCCTCTTCTACCATGGGGTGTAAAGTCTTCAACCTTACTTAGCCACTCCTCTTTTACCATGGGGTGTAGAGCATTCTACCTTACTTACTTAGTTGCTCCTCTTCTACCAAGGCATGTAGAGCCTTCTACCATGGACCTTTGTATTTCCTATCAGTCTCTCTATTGAAGTTTTCAACCAGACCTCCACAAATCACGCAGAGCATTAAACCTGTCAAAACAATTCTGGTTATCCCATCTCACCCAAACTATTTCATAATGGGTGCAAGAACTCATTCCATCGTGGATGCAAACCCTATTCCATCGTGGGTGCAAGACCTGAATCCATCATGGAGCGTGGATCCCAGCCCTATTCCATCCTGGGTGCCAGATTCAATATATATTTATGCCATCCTCATTATAGGTGCCATATCTCGTCAAACCATTCCATATTTGTACGCCATATCTCATCAAACCATTCCGTATTTGTACGCCGTATCTCATCAAACCATTCCGTATTTGTATGCCATATCTTATCAAACCACTCCATATTTGTACACCAGATCATCAAACTATTTGTACACCAAATCTCAGAAAAACCATTCCATATTTGTACGCTAGATCTAAAAAAAAAAAAAACGTTCCATATTTGTATGCCAGATCTCACCAAACTATTTCCTTATTTGTTTACCAGATCTCCCTAAACCATTCCATCATAAGTACCAGAACCCAAACCAAACCAATTCCCTCATAAGTACCAGACCAAACCAAACCATTCCATCATAAGTACCAGACCTACCCAAACCATTCCATCATAAGTACCAGATCAAACCATTCCATCAAAAGTACCAGACCTACCCAAACCATTCCATCATTAGTACCAGACCTACCCAAACCATTCCATCATAAGTACTAGACCTAACCAAACCATTCCATCATAAGTACCAGACCAAACCATTCCATCATAAGTACCAGACCAAACCATTCCATCATAAGTACCAGACCAAACCATTCCATCATAAGTACCAGACCAAACCATTCCATCATAAGTACCAGACCTACCCAAACCATTCTTTTTTTCTTATGCTGTGAGACGTCAACCTGTATTTTTTCGAAAAAAACAGCGGTCATCCTGAGCTTGTCTAGTGTTGCCACTGGTGATGGCCACATGTGCTTTCTCTGATCCTCGTATGTCGGGCAGTTTTGCAGCAGATGTTCAGCAGTCATTTTCCCGGTACCACACAGGCTTTCGTCAGTGCCACCTATCTTCAATTTATTGAATAGGTGGTACCTCAGTCTGTTGTGGCCTGTGCGGAGTCTGAAGACCACGACCTGCTCTCTTCTGTTCAACTGGTAGTAGGCATCATTTTTTTGTAGCCAGTGTGTTCTGTTTCCTATTTGGCCATGTATCTGGCCTTAATAAGCCTTTTCGACTCTTCGTAGGTCACACTAGAATCTGGTTGTGGTAGTCTTGCACCTTCTTTTGCCAGTCTGTCTGCCTCCTCGTTGCCTTGGATGTTACAGTGGGATGGAACCCACTGTACCACTATCCTTTTTGGTGCGGACTGCTGGCATAGTTGACAGAGTACTGCTCTTAAATCATTAAGTTCAGTATTTTTCTGGCTTTTTAGTGCTGTGGCTATGGCCAGGGCATCTGTAAACAGGACTATATGGCTTTCATTTCATTTCCCTGTCACCATTTCTTCTACTGCAGCCCTTAGTGCCTCTGCTCTGAAATTGCTTGAGTATTTTCCAGTTGCCACTGACAGTGTTATTTTTTTACCATTTGGTAGACTCAGGAATAACCCTGCCCCTCCATTCTGTGTTGTGTCTGTCAGTCTTCTGAGTTTCTATGCTTGCTGCTGGGCTCTGCTGTCTCTTCTGTCAGTCATGGATTGCAGATTTGTAATCTTTTCAAGTTCTACAATTGGTGTTGACTTCATGCCTCCTGTTATAACTCTCATGGCTTGGTTTTGGAGTTTGCTAATTTTATCAAAGTTCGCCTTTGCTGCTGTTGTCTATGCCGCAATGCCATACTCGAGAACTGGTCTCACTCTTCCAGTGTACAGTTTCTTTAGTATACTTTTGTCTGCTCCCCAGCTTGTGCCAGCAAGTTTCCTCATGATTGCCATTCTTTCTCTGGCTCTCATTCAATTTCTCTCGATCTGACTTTTCCATGTCATGCGCCGATCAAATGTGACTCCCAGGTAGTTTGGGTTGTCGTTTGGCCTTAGATATTTACCGTTAAGACTTATTTTGGTCTTTTGGGGATTGTTTGAAAGCAAGAATATCGTACATGTTGTTTTTTCTTCATTTATTTTGACCAGCCATGAGTTCGCCCACTCCTCCAACGATGTTAGGGCCTGCTGCATCCGATTACTTGTTATGGTGAGATTTTTTTCAGAGGTCTACATAGCCAGATCGTCTGCGAACATGGAGCTGTGGACTCTTCTTGGTGTATTCTCTGAGATGTTGTTTATATACACCAGGAAAAGTGTGGGTGACAGTACTCCCCCTTGGGGTACTCCCTGCTCAAGTGTCACCTTTTTGCTCATCTCCCATTGTACTTGAACTCTGGCTGTTCTGTTTTTGAGGTAATGGCTGATCCATCTGTACATTTTCCCACAAACTTCACTTCTTCGTAGCTTTACTTTAAGTCCCTCTTTCCAGACCTTGTCAAATGCCTTCTCTAGATCCACCCAAACCGCTACTGTGTGTTTTTTCTCCTGGTAAGCATCCTCTATTTCCTGGGCTATGAGAGTGATCTGGTCCTCAGTGGATCTGTGCTGTCTAAAGCCTGCTTGCTGTGCTGTGGAATTAGAATGTGTTTTTCTTCCAGATGCCACATCAGTCTGGTGTTTATCATACGCTCCATCAGTTTTCCTACACAGCTCAGTAGACTGATAGGCCTGTATCCATTTGGATCTGCTGTATCTTTTTCTTTCTTTGGTACTGGTTTAAGTACAGCATCTTTACATTTCTGAGGTACAATTCCCCTTTTCCAGCTTTGGTTCAGGACTGATAGTAACTTCCTCTTTGCTGTTTGGCCCAACCCCATCAGCATTTCGTTTGTTACGCCATCTTTTCCGGGCGATTTCTTTTTCTTTAGAGTTCTCATGGCCTCTTCCATTTCATTCACTGTTAGTTTTGCCATCATGTGCTCCTCTGGTGCCATATTGACGTTGTCGTGGCTCTTTTGTTCTTCCTTAATGTCTGTATGCCTATTTGTAGGGACATCAATGTGGTTTGCTCTGGCATAATGTTCTACCAAAACCATTCCATCATAAGTACCAGACCTCCCAAACCATTCCATCATAAGTACCAGACCAAACCAAACCATTCCATCATAAGTACCAGACCTACCCAAACCATTCCATCATAAGTACCAGACCAAACCATTCCATCATAAGTACCAGACCTACCCAAACCATTCCATCATAAGTACCAGACCAAACCAAACCATGCCATCTGGAACTGTAAAATAATCGACTCTCGTCAAGAACTCTAACCACGCCCCACAACCTCTTGATCCGCACAAGCAAGCTTACCGAGGACACCTTGAGTGACCCTGACCAGAGGTATGGGTTTGCTTGGAGACAAAGGTACCTCAATGTCTTCCTGAGATGACATGATCGGGGACAATCCTGCAGCTCTCTGAGCCTCAGTCAAGTCTTTCTCTAGCATGAAGATCTGCAACATATGGATTGGAATCTCTGACTTATTCAATAGTAAACATGTCATAGAATGAGTTATTACATGATTAGAATCTTCCAAGATTTATGTCATTTATTTGATCATAAAACCCATTCGTTAGATTCATCCTTCCGTCTGACAGCGTACAAAGAAGATTCATCCTTCACCCTCTGGCTTCAATGTAAAGCATAGGTCACCAATGCAGCTGGCCACATTTGCAGGAAGCCTGAGTATGAGATTTTTGTAATGGCTCGTAATAATGGCAATGTCCTCTAACATGAGGTTGTAGCTGTCAATTTATTTTATCAGTATAAATATGGATTGGATTCTGTAACTATTTTCCATGATAAGGTTGTAGGTGACAATTTCATTTTATCAGTATAAACATGGATTGGATTCTGTAACCATTTGTCAATCAATTATTTGAATATCAGAACATAATTGGGTTTTAAAAGTATGTGTTTTATCATCAGATAACCCATTTACATTAAATTCTAACTGAAATTTGTTTTGTTATTTTATCATGCTAACATGGACATGTTTCTAAACAAGAAAGCATTTCAAATTTTCTGCAATATCCACAATCCAAAGGTGTAAATTCTCATCTGCAATCATTTATTTATTATCCATGTTTCTATGCGACACAGTAAAAATGAGTGTGCTTAACATCCTATCTATCTCATTTATTTGTTGTTTGTCAGTGACTTGTTTGGATGTTAATATATGATTCATGTTAGTGGATGTCAATATATGACTCATGTTGGTGGATGTTCATATATGACTCATGTTGGTGGATGTCAATATATGATTCATGTTAGTGGATGTCAATATATGGCTCATGTTGGTGGATGTTCATATATGACTCATGTTGGTGGATGTCAATATATGACTCATGTTAGTGGATGTTCATATATGACTCATGTTGGTGGATGTCAATATATGACTCATGTTAGTGGATGTTCATATATGACTCATGTTGGTGGATGTCAATATATGACTCATGTTAATGGATGTCAATATATGACTCATGTTGGTGGATGTCAATATATGACTCACATTGATTAAAACAGATTCGGACATCCCTAACGTATACCTGACTCCCATTTCCCATCTTCCATAACTACAACTGTTTTCCCAATACACAGGAAAATGGTTCTTATAGTTATCACATGACAGAACTGGGAAATAGACCAGCCACTACATGGGTCCAGGTGCTTCGATACCAGTCTGCTGTGTCAGGAGAACATCTGTCTCGTTGTTCCCCTACCAACATCTGTCTCGTTGTTCCCCTACCAACATCTGTCTCGTTGTTCCCCTACCAACATCTGTCTCGTTGTTCCCCTACCAACATCTGTCTCGTTGTTCCCCTACCAACATGTGTCTCGTTGTTCCCCTACCAACATCTGTCACGTTGTTCCCCTACCAACATGTCTCCAGTTGTTCTCCTACCAACATGTCTCCAGTTGTTCCCCTACCAACATGTCTCCAGTTGTTCCTCTACCAACATCTGTCTCGTTGTTCCCCTACCAACATCTGTCTCGTTGTTCCCCTACCAACATGTCTCCAGTTGTTCCCCTACCAACATGTCTCCAGTTATTCCCCTACCAACATCTGTCTCGTTGTTCCCCTACCAACATCTGTCTCCAGTTGTTCCCCTACCAACATCTGTCTCCAGTTGTTCCCCTACCAACATCTGTCTCCAGTTGTTCCCCTACCAACATCTGTCTCGTTGTTCCCCTACCAACATCTGTCTCCAGTTGTTCCCCTACCAACATCTGTCTCCAGTTGTTCCCCTACCAACATCTGTCTCGTTGTTCCCCTACCAACATCTGTCTCGTTGTTCCCCTACCAACATCTGTCTCCAGTTGTTCCCCTACCAACATCTGTCTCCAGTTGTTCCCCTACCAACATCTGTCTCGTTGTTCCCCTACCAACATCTGTCTCGTTGTTCCCCTACCAACATCTGTCTCCAGTTGTTCCCCTACCAACATGTCTCCAGTTGTTCCCCTACCAACATCTGTCTCGTTGTTCCCCTACCAACATCTGTCTCGTTGTTCCCCTACCAACATCTGTCTCCAGTTGTTCCCCTACCAACATCTGTCTCGTTGTTCCCCTACCAACATCTGTCTCGTTGTTCCCCTACCAACATCTGTCTCCAGTTGTTCCCCTACCAACATCTGTCTCCAGTTGTTCCCCTACCAACATCTGTCTCGTTGTTCCCCTACCAACATCTGTCTCGTTGTTCCCCTACCAACATCTGTCTCCAGTTGTTCCCCTACCAACATCTGTATCGTTGTTCCCCTACCAACATCTGTCTCCAGTTGTTCCCCTACCAACATCTGTCTCCAGTTGTTCCCCTACCAACATCTGCCTGCAGTGGTTCCCCTACCAACATCTGTCTCGTTGTTCCCCTACCAACATCTGTCTCCAGTTGTTCCCCTACCAACATCTGTCTCCAGTTGTTCCCCTACCAACATCTGCCTGCAGTGGTTCCCCTACCAACATCTGTCTCGTTCCCCTACCAACATCTGTCTCGTTGTTCCCCTACCAACATCTGTCTCGTTGTTCCCCTACCAACATCTGTCTCGTTGTTCCCCTACCAACATGTGTCTCGTTGTTCCCCTACCAACATCTGTCACGTTGTTCCCCTACCAACATGTCTCCAGTTGTTCCCCTACCAACATGTCTCCAGTTGTTCCCCTACCAACATGTCTCCAGTTGTTCCTCTACCAACATCTGTCTCGTTGTTCCCCTACCAACATCTGTCTCGTTGTTCCCCTACCAACATGTCTCCAGTTGTTCCCCTACCAACATGTCTCCAGTTATTCCCCTACCAACATCTGTCTCGTTGTTCCCCTACCAACATCTGTCTCCAGTTGTTCCCCTACCAACATCTGTCTCCAGTTGTTCCCCTACCAACATCTGTCTCCAGTTGTTCCCCTACCAACATCTGTCTCCAGTTGTTCCCCTACCAACATCTGTCTCCAGTTGTTCCCCTACCAACATCTGTCTCCAGTTGTTCCCCTACCAACATCTGTCTCCAGTTGTTCCCCTACCAACATCTGTCTCCAGTTGTTCCCCTACCAACATCTGTCTCCAGTTGTTCCCCTACCAACATCTGTCTCATTGTTCCCCTACCAACATCTGTCTCCAGTTGTTCCCCTACCAACATCTGTCTCCAGTTGTTCCCCTACCAACATCTGTCTCCAGTTGTTCCCCTACCAACATCTGTCTCCAGTTGTTCCCCTACCAACATCTGTCTCGTTGTTCCCCTACCAACATCTGTCTCGTTGTTCCCCTACCAACATCTGTCTCCAGTTGTTCCCCTACCAACATCTGTCTCGTTGTTCCCCTACCAACATCTGTCTCCAGTTGTTCCCCTACCAACATCTGTCTCGTTGTTCCCCTACCAACATCTGTCTCCAGTTGTTCCCCTACCAACATCTGTCTCCAGTTGTTCCCCTACCAACATCTGTCTCGTTGTTCCCCTACCAACATCTGTCTCCAGTTGTTCCCCTACCAACATCTGTCTCGTTGTTCCCCTACCAACATCTGTCTCCAGTTGTTCCCCTACCAACATCTGTCTCCAGTTGTTCCCCTACCAACATCTGCCTGCAGTGGTTGCCCTACCAACATCTGTCTCGTTCCTCTACCAACATCTGTCTCGTTGTTCCCCTACCAACATCTGTCTCATTGTTCCCCTACCAACATCTGTCTCCAGTTGTTCCCCTACCAACATCTGCCTGCAGTGGTTCCCCTACCAACATCTGTCTCCAGTTGTTCCCCTACCAACATCTGTCTCCAGTGGTTCCCCTACCAACATCTGTCTCCAGTTGTTCCCCTACCAACATCTGTCACGTTGTTCCCCTACCAACATGTCTCCAGTTGTTCCCCTACCAACATGTCTCCAGTTGTTCCCCTACCAACATGTCTCCAGTTGTTCCCCTACCAACATATGTCTCGTTGTTCCCCTACCAACATCTGTCTCGTTGTTCCCCTACCAACATGTCTCCAGTTGTTCCCCTACCAACATGTCTCGTTGTTCCCCTACCAACATCTGTCTCGTTGTTCCCCTACCAACATCTGTCTCCAGTTGTTCCCCTACCAACATCTGTCTCCAGTTGTTCCCCTACCAACATCTGTCTCCAGTTGTTCCCCTACCAACATCTGTCTCCAGTTGTTCCCCTACCAACATGTCTCCAGTTGTTCCCCTACCAACATCTGTCTCGTTGTTCCCCTACCAACATCTGCCTGCAGTGGTTCCCCTACCAACATCTGTCTCCAGTTGTTCCCCTACCAACATCTGTCTCCAGTTGTTCCCCTACCAACATCTGTCTCGTTGTTCCCCTACCAACATCTGCCTGCAATGGTTCCCCTACCAACATCTGTCTCCAGTTGTTCCCCTACCAACATCTGTCTCCAGTTGTTCCCCTACCAACATCTGTCTCCAGTTGTTCCCCTACCAACATCTGTCTCCAGTGGTTTCCGTACCAACATCTGTCTCCAGTTGTTCCCCTACCAACATCTGTCTCCAGTTGTTCCCCTACCAACATGTCTCCAGTTGTTCCCCTACCAACATCTGTCTCCAGTGGTTTCCGTACCAACATCTGTCTCGTTGTTCCCCTACCAACATCTGTCTCGTTGTTCCCCTACCAACATCTGTCTCCAGTGGATGCTCTAATCTTCCTATGCTGTGCAGAAGAGTGATAAAGTTGAGACATGAAAGTGTAGAAAGAACATAAAAGTGCTTACCCTGTCTTTGAGGGACTTGACCAGAGAGTTGTACTGCTGGTCTTTCTCAACTTGCTGCTCGAGGAGGGACTCCCTCTCCTGGATGAAATCCTTCTCCCTGTCAACACAGAGAGTAAACATAACCTTCAACAGTTTTACTGTACAAATAACATGGATTGGATTAACACAACAAGACATGTGAAGCCACTTGACATGTGAAGCCACTTGACATGTAAAACCGACAAGACATGTGAAGCCAACAAGAGATGTAAAGCCAATATGACATGAGAAGCCACTTGACATGTGAAGCCAGCAAGAGATGTGAAGCCAGCATGACATGTGAAGCCAACATGACATGTCAACTCTACTTGATGTGTGAAGCCAACATGAGATCTGAAGCCAACATGAGATGTGAAGCCAACATGACATATGAATGTGAACATATTGTGGTAGGTGTTCACAGATGGTCTCTCTCCTTACTTTATGACACAACAACTGACATCTACCATGACTCCCTTGAAGATAAAATGCATCATTTCACTGGGCGACTAGACAATATAACCTTATCAAATAACAGGGTCACAGCCCTCACCTCCACAGCCCTCACCCCTTACCTACACAATCCTCACCTTCACAGTCCTCACTTTCACAACCCTCACCTCCACAACCCTTACCTTCATAGTCCTCACCTACACAATCCTCACCTTCACAGTCCTCACCCCCACAGCCCTCACCCCACAACCCTTACCTACACAATCCTCACCTTCACAGTCCTCACTTTCACAACCCTCACCTCAACAACCCTTACCTTCATAGTCCTCACCTCCACAACCCTCACATCCCCAACCCTCACCTTGACAACCAAAACCCTCATCAAGTCAACCACAAGACTCACCTCAGCTGGTAGTCCTTGATCAGCTTCTTGGCCTTGTGGTACTTCTTCTCTAGAGCCCCAAGTTCCCGGACCTTCTTCTCCAGCTCAATGTGCTGACTCTGGGAGGCCACCATCATGTCCTTGGAGAGACAAGACAGACTGTTATGTGACACATCATTAGGTCACTATGTAACACATCATTATGTCATCAATGACACATCATTAGGTCATCAGATGACACATCATTAGTCACATATGACACATTAGTCAGTCATTACATGACATAGAAGACACAGTGTATGAGTGACAGAGACAACAATAGTGCCACTGCCACAGAGAGCATGTCCTAAGATCAACTAACTCTGTTCAGCTTGGCAGTGTTTAGTTCGACCAGTCGGAAATTATAATGTTGAACTGATCCATCTGAATTTGTCCATTTAACACTAGCATCTGCCATTGTTGCATAGCAACCAACTCTGTGTGGTTAGGAAGACAAAAATATAACCAAACATCCAAGACACGTGACACAACCATTTTCTCATAACGGCCTATGAATTGGATGTCATTTAAATTTGTGACAAATTTTTCAGATATGGATTCTCTCTTCAGAAATTATTTATTATTTTATCAGTCCAATGATCTGGATTATTCGTAGATATTCAACGCTTGCCCGATTCAGACTTTGACTAGGACACATAAGGTAAGTGTTAAGGAATTGGACGGATATATTGGTGAAATACATGACGTGATAGGTATAAAAAAAATGTTCCCTCCAATATCTATCTGCGCACTACTGTTATTCTTCACCATGATCATCCTTCCCGCAACCTGAAAGGTCATTGGGGCACCAATACTGTAGATTGTTGGACCAGTTCCCGCCACTCCAGGCACCAATACTGTAGATTGTTGGACCAGTTCCTGCCACTCCAGTCGCCAATACTGTAGATTGTTGGACCAGTTCCTGCCACTCCATTGGGGCACCAATACTGTAGATTGTTGGACCAGTTCCTGCCACTCCAGGCACCAATACTGTAGATTGTTGGACCAGTTCCTGCCACTCCATTGGGGCACCAATACTGTAGATTGTTGGACCAGTTCCTGCCACTCCAGGCACCAATACTGTAGATTGTTGGACTAGTTCCTGCCCCTCCATTGGGCCACCAATACTGTAGATTGTTGGACCAGTTCCTGCCCCTCCATTGGGCCACCAATACTGTAGATTGTTGGACCAGTTCCTGCCACTCCAGACACCAATACTGTAGATTGTTGGACCAGTTCCTGCCACTCCAGGCACCAATACTGTAGATTGTTGGACCAGTTCCTGCCACTCCATTGGGGCACCAATACTGTAGATTGTTGGACCAGTTCCTGCCACTCCAGGCACCAATACTGTAGATTGTTGGACCAGTTCCTGCCACTCCATTGGGGCACCAATACTGTAGATTGTTGGACCAGTTCCTGCCACTCCAGGCACCAATACTGTAGATTGTTGGACCAGTTCCTGCCCCTCCATTGGGCCACCAATACTGTAGATTGTTGGACCAGTTCCTGCCACTCCAGACACCAATACTGTAGATTGTTGGACCAGTTCCTGCCACTCCAGACACCAATACTGTAGATTGTTGGACCAGTTCCTGCCACTCCAGGCACCAATACTGTAGATTGTTGGACCAGTTCCTGCCACTCCATTGGGCCACCAATACTGTAGATTGTTGGACTAGTTCCTGCCACTCCAGGCACCAATACTGTAGATTGTTGGACCAGTTCCTGCCACTCCAGGCACCAATACTGTAGATTGTTGGACCAGTTCCTGCCACTCCAGTCATCAATACTGTAGATTGCTGGACCAGTTCCTGCACCTCCATTGGGCCACCAATACTGTAGATTGTTGGACCAGTTCCTGCCACTCCAGGCACCAATACTGTAGATAGTTGGACCAATTCCTGCCACTCCAGGCACCAATACTGTAGATTGTTGGACCAGTTCCTGCCACTCCAGGCACCAATACTGTAGATTGTTGGACCAGTTCCTGCCACTCCAGGCACCAATACTGTAGATTGTTGGACCAGTTCCTGCCAATCCAGGCACCAACACTCCAGATTGTTGGACCAGTTCCTGCCACTCCAGGCACCAATACTGTAGATTGTTGGACCAGTTCCTGCCACTCCAGGCATCAATACTGTAGATTGTTGGACCAGTTCCTGCCACTCCAGACACCAATACTGTAGATTGTTGGACCAATTCCTGCCACTCCAGGCACCAATACTGTAGATTGTTGGACCAGTTCCTGCCACTCCAGGCACCAATACTGTAGATTGTTGGACCAGTTCCTGCCACTCCAGTCACCAATACTGTAGATTGTTGGACCAGTTCCTGCCACTCCAGGCACCAATACTGCAGATTGTTTGACCAGTTCCTGCCACTCCAGGCACCAATACTGTAGATTGTTGGACCAGTTCCTGCCACTCCAGGCACCAATACTGTAGATTGTTGGACCAGTTCCTGCCAATCCAGGCACCAACACTCCAGATTGTTGGACCAGTTCCTGCCACTCCAGTCACCAATACTGTAGATTGTTGGACCAGTTCCTGCCACTCCAGGCACCAATACTGCAGATTGTTGGACCAGTTCCTGCCACTCCAGGCACCAATACTGTAGATTGTTGGACCAGTTTCTGCCACTCCACTCTGTTTTTGTGCCAGGATATTTGTTCTAGCTATGGACCTTCCCGTCCACTCTCTGATGTTGTCTTCCCATCACTTATTTTGTTTTCCTCACTTACGCTTCCCAAGCACAGTACCTTCCACGATCGTCGTCAACCCAGACAATCTTGAAACATGCCCATACCATTTGAGTTTTCATGCTATTACCATAGTCAATAGGTCTTTATATTAACCTTCCTCTCTCTTAATGGTGTCCCGAACTGTCTTATTTGTAACGTAGCACAAGTCCAAGTTTCGCATGCGTAAAAGTACACGGAAGTGACGAGTGCATACATTAAACTCAATTTGGACTTCAGATTGATGTTTTTGTCTCTCCATAGCGGTCTCAGTTCAGTCAGATCAGTCATGGTCATCGCTGTTCTTGCCTGCATCTCAGTTCAGTCAGATCAGTCATGGTCATCGCTGTTCTTGCCTGAATCTCAGTTCAGTCAGATCAGTCATGGTCATCACTGTTCTTGCCTGAATCTCAGTTCAGTCAGATCAGTCATGGTCATCACTGTTCTTGCCTGAATCTCAGATCAGTCATGGTCATCACTGTTCTTGCCTGAATCTCAGTTCAGTCAGATCAGTCATGGTCATCACTGTTCTTGCCTGAATCTCAGTTCAGTCAATCAGTCATGGTCATCACTGTTCTTGCCTGAATATCAGTTCAGTCAGATCAGCCATGGTCATCACTGTTCTTGCCTGAATCTCAGTTCAGTCAATCAGTCATGGTCATCGCTGTTCTTGCCTGAATCTCAGTTCAGTCAGATCAGTCATGGTCATCGCTGTTCTTGCCTGAATCTCAGTTCAGTCAATCAGTCATGGTCATCACTGTTCTTGCCTGAATCTCAGTTCAGTCAGATCAGCCATGGTCATCACTGTTCTTGCCTGAATCTCAGTTCAGTCAGATCAGTCATGGTCATCACTGTTCTTGCCTGAATCTCAGTTCAGTCAGATCAGTCATGGTCATCACTGTTCTTGCCTGAATCTCAGTTCAGTCAGATCAGCCATGGTCCTCACTGTTCTTGCCTGAATCTCAGTTCAGTCAGATCAGTCATGGTCATCACTGTTCTTGCCTGAATCTCAGTTCAGTCAGATCAGTCATGGTCATCACTGTTCTTGCCTGAATCTCAGTTCAGTCAGATCAGTCATGGTCATCACTGTTCTTGCCTGAATCTCAGTTCAGTCAGATCAGTCATGGTCATCACTGTTCTTGCCTGAATCTCAGTTCAGTCAGATCAGTCATGGTCATCACTGTTCTTGCCTGAATCTCAGTTCAGTCAGATCAGTCATGGTCATCACTGTTCTTGCCTGAATCTCAGTTCTGAAACTGTCTGCATCCATCAATGCTTCTAGATATTTACACTGTTTAACAATTTGCAGTGTCTGTCTTTGATTGCAATCAGACATTTCAGGCCCTATAAGACGCTGATTATGATTTTACTCTTCTCTGCTCTAATTTCCATTCCAAACTTTTGAGCATTGTCAAGTTTTGAGATTAGACTCGTATGTTCTAGCTCTGTTCCACCCAACCCGGTAATGTCATCAGCAAACCGGAGATTTGTGAGTCTTCGACCACCTACGCTGACAGTACCCAGAGAGTGGTGAGTGAATGACCACTTACGCTGATGGTACCCAGAGAGTGGTGAGTGTGCGATAACCTATGCTGACAGTACCCAGAGATTGGTGAGTGTACGGCCACCTACGCTGACTGTACCCAGAGAGTGGTGAGTGTACGACCACCTATGCTGACAGTACCCAGAGATTGGTGAGTGTACGACCACCTACGCTGATGGTACTAAGAGATTGGTGAGTGTACGACCACCTATGCTGACAGTACCCAGAGATTTGTGAGTGTACGACCATTTATGCTGACAGTAATCATATGATCCTCCAGATCTTCGGACATGATACGTTCAAGACAAACGTTGAATAGGGTCTGTGAAAGAATACATTCTTGTACACCGGTTGACGTGGAGAACCATTGCCCAGTTAACCCGTTTAGGTAAACTGCACTGGTGGCTTGGGAGTAGAGTTTCTCAATGACGTAAGTAAGTCGACACCCCATTTTATATTTTTGTATAGTTGCCTAAAGGATCTCATGCCAGTCAAAAGCTTTTTTAAAATAAAAAAAGACTTGGTATAGCTTTTGATTATGCTCAAGGTATTTTTCGTAGGGCAGACACAGATTGAAAATGTGTTCAATTCTGCTACGATCAGCCTGAAAACCGGCTTCTTCCGCAATAATGTTTTCTATCCTTGGTTGCAGTCTTATCTTAAAGTCTTTATACTGGTTTAGAAGACCCTGCGGAGTCTGTATACAACCAGTTACATTTACATCACCTTGCTCTAAAAGCTATGCACATCCAATCTATTCTTAAATGCATTAACTGTCCCCGCCTCCACTACCTCCACTGGCAATGCATTCCAAGCAGACACCACTCTCTGACTAAAAAAATATTTCCTAATATCTAATCTGGACCTCTCTTTAGTCAGCTTGTAGCTATGCCCTCTTGTTCTTGTGGGTAGCTGTATTTTAAAAAACTTGTTATAGTCTAATTTATCGATTCCTCTGATCATCTTATAAACCTGTATTAAGTCACCACGAATTCTTCTCTCTTCGAGACACTGTAGGCCGGTTTTTATGAGTCTTTCCTCATAACTATAATTCTGGAATCCCACTATCAGCTTTGTCGCTCTTTTTTGTATTCTTTCCAACATGTTTATATCCCCTCTATGATAAGGACTCCACACCTGTACACAGTACTCCAATCTAGGTCTAACTAAAGCTTTATACAGTTTGACTATCACTTCCTTGCTCCTATGTTTAATATTTCTTTTTATCATACCTAACATTGCATTTGCCTTTTTCACTGCTACCTTAACTTGCTAACTCACCTTTCCTGTATGATCTATTATAACCCCCTAGGTCCCTTTCCTTATCTATCTTTCTAATATTTTTCTTGCCCATTCTGTAATTATGTTCCATATTGGATCTACCCATGTGGATGACTGTACATTTATCTACATTAAACTCCATTTGCCAGCTTACAGACCATTCTTTAATTTGATCTAAATCCGACCTCAATATATCCACGTCTGCTTTAGATGAGACACTACTGCATAGTTTTGTGTCGTCAGCAAATTTTGCAATCATAAATCCCATATCAATGTCTAAATTGTTTATATATATCAAGAACAGTCTGTTCAAAATAACCGTAAGCCTCATTTTGCTGGAGTGACTGACTGATGGTTCAATAATTTTGATATTGTTGGAGGTTACTCTTCTAATGCAGGGCTATACAGATATATCATTTTATTATGAATACTTCTTGACCTAGAAACTGAAATTATTTGTGTTGTACATGTTTAGATCATAATTTTATTAATTTCATGTTGAATAAAACTTTGTTGCACGGAATTCCAGCATTTGAGTCCAGATAAAAGGACACAAATCAGCTAAATGAGTGGACTGTTAGGGGTTAACAATGTGATCTGAGGCAGGATACTCAAACTCATAGGACAGTTCATTCCACCATTCACAGAAAGCTCTAGAAACAAAACTCCCTACATGGTACAGGAATTGAAAGAGTCAGGACAGGCTCACAGAAGACCAACAATGACATTGGATGGCTGACTTTCAATTCAGTTGCGGCTACACAAATTTGAGAGCATCAGCTAAACCAACTAGGAGGTACCTTGTACTGAGACAACTCTTTCTTGAGGGCATCAAAGTGTTTCTCTTTTTCCTGAGACTTCCTGGACTGTTCCTCCAGCTTCTTCTCAAGAACTTTCTTTTGTCCCTCTGTACTTTCCAGCACTAGAAGCTGTAGACATTTCAATACATGCGTAAGATTGTCTTCATCCTATCAACCATGTCCACACACAAGCTATCAACCATGTCCACACACAAGCTATCAACCATGTCCACACACAAGCTATCAACCATGTCCACTCCACACACAAGCTATCAACCATGTCCACTCCACACACAAGCTATCAACCATGTCCACACACAAGCTATCAACCATGTCCACTCCACACACAAGCTATCAACCATGTCCACACACAAGCTATCAACCATGTCCACTCCACACACAAGCTATCAACCATACCCACACACAAGCTATCAACCCTGTCCACTCCACACACAAGCTATCAACCATGTCCACACACAAGCTATCAACCATGTCCACTCCACACACAAGCTATCAACCATGTCCACACACAAGCTATCAACCATACCCAAACAACAAGCTATCAACCATACCCACACACAAGCTATCAACCATGTCCACTCCACACACAAGCTATCAACCATGTCCACTCCACACACAAGCTATCAACCATGTCCCCACACAAGCTATCAACCATGTCCACTCCACACACAAGCTATCAACCATGTCCACACACAAGCTATCAACCATGTCCACACACAAGCTATCAACCATGTCCACTCCACACACAAGCTATCAACCATGTCCACTTCACACACAAGCTCTCAACCATGTCCCCACACAAGCTATCAACCATGTCCACAAACAAGCTATCAACCATGTCCACACATAAGATATCAACCATGTCAACACACAAGCTATCAACCATGTCCACACACAAGCTATCAACCATGTCCACACACAAGCTATCAACCATGTCCCCACACAAGCTATCAACCATGTCCACTCCACACACAAGCTATCAACCATGTCCACACACAAGCTATCAACCATGTCCACACACAAGCTATCAACCATGTTCACACAAGCTATCAACCATGTCCACTCCACACACAAGCTATCAACCATGTCCACTCCACACACAAGCTCTCAACCATGTCCACACACAAGCTATCAACCATGTCCACACACAAGCTATCAACCATGTCCACACATAAGATATCAACCATGTCAACACACAAGCTATCAACCATGTCCACACACAAGCTATCAACCATGTCCACACACAAGCTATCAACCATGTCCCCACACAAGCTATCAACCATGTCCACTCCACACACAAGCTATCAACCATGTCCACACACAAGCTATCAACCATGTCCACACACAAGCTATCAACCATGTTCACACACAAGCTATCAACCATGTCCACACACAAGCTATCAACCATATCCACTCCACACACAAGCTATCAACCATGTTCACACACAAGCTATCAACCATGTCCACACACAAGCTATCAACCATGTCCACTCCACACACAAGCTATCAACCATGTCCACACACAAGCTATCAACCATGTCCACACACAAGCTATCAACCATGTCCACTAAACACACAAGCTATCAACCATGTTCACACACAAGCTATCAACCCTGTCCACACACAAGCTATCAACCATGTCCACTCCACACACAAGCTATCAACCATGTTCACACACAAGCTATCAACCCTGTCCACACACAAGCTATCAACCATGTCCACTCCACACACAAGCTATCAACCATGTCCACACACAAGCTATCAACCATGTCCACACACAAGCTATCAACCATGTCCACACACAAGCTATCAACCATGTCCACTCCACACACAAGCTATCAACCATGTCCACACACAAGCTATCAACCATGTCCACTCCACACACAAGCTATCAACCATGTCCACTCCACACACAAGCTATCAACCCTGTCCACTCCACACACAAGCTATCAACCATGTTCACACACAAGCTATCAACCCTGTCCACACACAAGCTATCAACCATGTCCACTCCACACACAAGCTATCAACCATGTTCACACACAAGCTATCAGCCCTGTCCACACACAAGCTATCAACCATGTCCACACACAAGCTATCAACCATGTCCACTCCACACACAAGCTCTCAACCATGTCCACACAAGCTATCAATCGCTGCAATGAAGAAACTTTAAATTGCTCCCACGCATAAAATATTAAAGTGGCCTCATACACAAACTAAAGATTATGATGGAGTGTTAAAGTGTATGTGTGAGGTGTGATGTCTGACTGTCAGTCATGGAGAAGCCACGTGTTTGTGTGAGGTGTGATGTCTGACTGTCAGTCATGGAGAGTCCAAGTGTATGTGTGAGGTGTGATGTCTGACTGTCAGTCATGGAGAGTCCAAGTGTTTGTGTGAGGTGTGATGTCTGACTGTCAGTCATGGAGAGTCCAAGTGTTTGTGTGAGGTGTGATGTCTGACTGTCAGTCATGGAGAGTCCAAGTGTTTGTGTGAGGTGTGATGTCTGACTGTCAGTCATGGAAAGTCCAAGTGTTTGTGTGAGGTGTGATGTCTGACTGTCAGTCATGGAGAGTCCAAGTGTTTGTGTGAGGTGTGATGTCTGACTGTCAGTCATGGAGAGTCCAAGTGTTTGTGTGAGGTGTGATGTCTGACTGTCAGTCATGGAGAGTCCAAGTGTTTGAGTGTGGTCTGACTGTCAGTCATGGAGAGTCCTAGTGTTTGTGTGTGGTCTGACTGTCAGTCATGGAGAGTCCATGTGTTTGTGTGTGGTCTGACTGTCAGTCATGAAGAGTCCTAGTGTTTGTGTGAAGCCTGACTGTCAGTCATGGAGAGTCCAAGTGTTTGTATGTGGTCTGACTGTCAGTCATGGAGAGTCCAAGTGTTTGTGTGTGGTCTGACTGTCAGTCATGGAGAGTCCTAGTGTTTGTGTGTGGTCTGACTGTCAGTCATGGAGAGTCCTAGTGTTTGTGTGTGGTCTGACTGTCAGTCATGGAGAGTCCAAGTGTTTGTGTGTGGTCTGACTGTCAGTCATGGAGAGTCCTAGTGTTTGTGTGTGGTCTGATGCCTGACTGTCAGTCATGGAGAGTCCTAGTGTTTGTATGTAGTCTGACTGTCAGTCATGGAGAGTCCTAGTGTTTGTGTGTGGTCTGACTGTCAGTCATGGAGAGTCCTAGTGTTTGTGTGTGGTCTGACTGTCAGTCATGGAGAGTCCTAGTGTTTATGTGTGGTTTGATGCCTGACTGTCAGTCATGGAGAGTCCTAGTGTTTGTGTGTGGTCTGATGTCTAGTCCAAGTGTTTGTGTGTGGTCTGATGTCTAGTCCAAGTGTTTGTGTGTGGTCTGATGTCTAGTCCAAGTGTTTGTGTGTGGTCTGATGTCTAGTCCAAGTGTTTGTGTGTGGTCTGATGTCTAGTCCAAGTGTTTGTGTGTGGTCTGATGTCTAGTCCAAGTGTTTGTGTGTGGTCTGATGTCTAGTCCTAGTGTTTGTGTGTGGTCTGATGTCTAGTCCTAGTGTTTGTGTGTGGTCTGATGTCTAGTCCAAGTGTTTGTGTGTGGTCTGATGTCTAGTCCAAGTGGTTGTGTGTGGTCTGATGTCTAGTCCTAGTATTTGTGTGTGGTCTGATGTCTAGTTCAGGTGTTTGTGTGTGGTCTGATGTCTAGTCCTAGTGTTTGTGTGTGGTCTGATGTCTAGTCCAAGTGTTTGTGTGTGGTCTGATGTCTAGTCCAAGTGTTTGTGTGTGGTCTGATGTCTAGTCCAAGTGTTTGTGTGTGGTCTGATGTCTAGTTCAGGTGTTTGTGTGTGGTCTGATGTCTAGTCCTAGTGTTTGTGTGTGGTCTGATGTCTAGTCCAAGTGTTTGTGTGTGGTCTGATGTCTAGTCCAAGTGTTTGTGTGTGGTCTGATGTCTAGTCCAAGTGTTTGTGTGTGGTCTGATGTCTAGTCCAAGTGTTTGTGTGTGGTCTGATGTCTAGTCCAAGTGTTTGTGTGTGGTCTGATGTCTAGTCCAAGTGTTTGTGTGTGGTCTGATGTCTAGTCCAAGTGTTTGTGTGTGGTCTGATGTCTAGTCCAAGTGTTTGTGTGTGGTCTGATGTCTAGTCCAAGTGTTTGTGTGTGGTCTGATGTCTAGTCCAAGTGTTTGTGTGTGGTCTGATGTCTAGTCCAAGTGTTTGTGTGTGGTCTGATGTCTAGTCCAAGTGTTTGTGTGTGGTCTGATGTCTAGTCCTAGTGTTTGTGTGTGGTCTGATGTCTAGTCCAAGTGTTTGTGTGTGGTCTGATGTCTAGTCCAAGTGTTTGTGTGTGGTCTGATGTCTAGTCCAAGTGTTTGTGTGTGGTCTGATGTCTCAACACATCTGGCGTGGGACTTACCTTGGCTTTCAGTTTGGCAATCTCTGCTTCAGTCACCGCAAGCTTGTATTGACTCTGGGAAGACACAGGGGGGTAAAGTGTACATGAATGAGAGACTGCGGTAAAGTGCACACATAAATAAGAGACTGCGGTAAAGTGTACATGAACGAGAGACTGGGGTAAAGTGTACATGAATGAGAGACTGCGGTAAAGTGTACACATAAATGAGAGACAGCAGAACACTAAATGGAAGATATGCCATCCAACAGTACAGCCTTCCCCAAATTCCCAGTTGTTTCCAATAATTTGCTGCTCTCCAGAGATTCTTCCCTCAACCCAATCACTAATTGTATTACATGTCAGCTTATTGGGGAAGAAATTACAGGTACATCGCATCTGACTAAAATATGCTAAATGCCTACACAGATTGATCAGCAACAAATGGTGTCAAGAATGGAGAATCTGGTTTGTCTAATATCCCGACTCATCTGATAGTGTGAGCATGATGTGAACTCATCTTATAGTGTGAACATGATGTGAACTCATCTGATAGTGTGAACATGATGTGAACTCATCTGATAGTGTGAACATGATGGGAACTTGTCTGTTGGTGTGAAAATCATGGGAACTTGTCTGTTAGTGTGAACATCATAAGAACTCGTCTGATGGTGTGAACATCACAAGAACTCGTCAAATGGTGTGAACATCACAAGAACTCGTCTGATGGTGTGAACACCACAAGAATTCGTCAGATGGTGTGAACATTACAAGATCTCGTCAGATGGTGTGAACATCACAAGAACTCATCTGATGATGTGAACATCACAAGAACTCGTCTTATGTAACTTAAGTTACATAACAGACACCTAATTTGTGTTGGACTGGAAAAAGTTACATCAAAAATAAAATTATGTGATTCTAATACATACAATTAACACACACATTTATTACAGAACAAATGATTTATTAGTTGGTATGTTATGTATGACTTCCTTCTGAATCACATAGTCAACTTCACATTCAGGGTCTGATCGTTCTGAATCACGGTTAACTTCACATTCAGGGTCTGATCGTTCTGAATCACAGTCAACTTCACTTCACATTCAGGGTCAGATTATTCTAAATCACATAGTCAACTTCACGTTGCGGGTTTGATTCTGCCGAATCACTTGTCAAGCTGTTGATATGTGAATTATCTCCTAATATATCGCTCTCTCAGCCATTGCGAGCCGTGCATGAAAATTCGGAATTGCGGCCATTCTACGATGACAAATATTTGCTTGACTGTAAATTCTGTCCATGCCACTCCATTTCCCTGTTATTCTGGATACACAATAGTTTTACTTGTCATCGTGGTATGGTAGAACACTTTTGTTGACAACATTTTGTATAGCAACAAAGGATCAAAATGGAAGGCAACTTAATCATGGGAAAATACAACAACATGACGGTTCAATACTAAATTAGAGCATGTGTCAGGCAATGACATGTCACCTGACAATAGATGAAGACATTTATAAAGTCATTTCAATGGGAAAAAGTCTAGTCTCAAAATAGAGGAAAGATGGTTGAGGCTTCACAATTACCTCCTTCAGTTTGACATACAGCTTCTCGTTCTCCATGTCCGGGGAAGCTGAATCGCTGGAGCTCCCACGTCTGTCATCCATTCCCTCCAGTCCGACTGAGGAAGCAATGGTTGATTGTATCTCTGTGCCCTCTGGAGAGCTGTCACAAGCATCATCACCATTGGAGGGTGTTGATTGTGGCGTGGTGTCCCCTGCAGATGTGTCCTGCTCCAACTGTAAGCGTTCGTTCTCGGACAGAGAGTACTCTTGATCAAGACCATGGTGATGCTGGCGATCATGCAAGTCTTCAACATCCTGTGTAGATAAATGTGATGGACAAAACATGACTACAGTTGTTGACTATTATCAAGTTTGTGTAAGTTTCCAACATGGTTCACAAACAAATGTGTCAGACAAAACATTACAACCAATAGCTATTAGAAATTTATGTGAGTTCCCAAATCCTGTACAAGTGTGACGAACAAGACATGAGCACAGTGGATGATAAATACAAGCAAGCTTACAGACTTCCTAGAAGTTGTGTACTGTGTACAGATAAGTAACAAAACAATTATTGAGACTACATTTTCTTCAACAGTTTCCTTTGGCAGCTTCCTACTTTTGCCAACATCCATACAGCCGCGGAAACATTCCTGGAACCCATTCTTTGACAACTCTCGGAGCTGCCTTGTCACATTGGTGATAATGTCCACAATATACTTGAATTGCTGCTCTATCAGTGCCGATTTCAGTGAGAGAACAAGAACAAATCAGATATTGCCAGGTTGGGAAAAAATGGAGGATGTTCCATGGCAGCAACATTGTGCATTGTGAGGAACTGCTGCACCAGCAGGGATTGATGTGTATTGTCATGCAGCAGAATCCACTCCAATACTCTGGGGGTTTCCTTCTGATTGAATCTTTTAGACAACTGAGGATATCAGCGTACACTTCCTTGTTTGACCTTGAGGAATGAATTCATGGTAGACAATACACTTTTCTTGTTATCCAAATGAAATTTCTGTGTCCTGGGAGATGATGTTTATTTCCATTCAGAGGACTGGTGTTTTGTTTGGTCTGAGAACCATACAAAAAACTCCCTATGTCCCGTCTCATTGCTATCTTGATCATCCATAGCGATTAGGTCATTTGTCATAGTCAATCTTGTTCCTTTCTGTTCAGAAGATACCACTTTGGGAACCAAGTCCTGACAAACACAGTCCATGTGCAGTTCAGTGCAGAGAATAATGTGGTAACTTCCAACAGATATTTTAACTTGTGAGGCTATGTTCTCTTTACTACGTCTTCTGTCAGCACCAACAATGTTTTGAACACGCTCCATGTTTTTATTGCTTATCACATTATGTGGATTATCATTGACACTACCATGGCCTTCACAGAAACATTTGTGCCACTCACAAACCTGTGATTTCTCCATGACAGCATCATCATGATGACATCATCATGATGACATCATTATGAGGACATCACCATGAAAGCATCATCAGATGCTTTATTAGGCAAGGTTACTGTCTCAGATGATGATTTCTGAGTTTAACACTTGTACGCTGTTCAATCAAGGACATTTCCAGATCTGACAATCCTACACGTACAACATACAAACCTG
The DNA here is from genome assembly GCA_036924085.1 of Ariolimax columbianus. Lineage (NCBI taxonomy): Eukaryota > Metazoa > Mollusca > Gastropoda > Stylommatophora > Arionidae > Ariolimax > Ariolimax columbianus. The sequence continues at coordinate 3,799,594 of JAVGWX010000012.1, read as the reverse complement.
ACAATCCTACACGTACAACACACACCCTGACAATCCTACACGTACAACACACACCCTGACAATCCTAAATGTACAACACACACCCTGACAATCCTACCTGTACAACACACAAACCTGACAATCCTTCCTGTACAACACACAAACCTGACAATCCTACCTGTACAATCCACAAACCTGACAATCCTACCTGTACAACACACAAACCTGACAATCCTACCTGTACAACACACAAACCTGACAATCCTACCTGTACAACACACACCCTGACAATCCTAAATGTACAACACACACCCTGACAATCCTACCTGTACAACACACAACCCTGACAATCCTAAATGTACAACACACACCCTGACAATCCTACCTGTACAACACACAACCCTGACAATCCTAAATGTACAACACACACCCTGACAATCCTACCTGTACAACACACAACCCTGACAATCCTAAATGTACAACACACACCCTGACAATCCTACCTGTACAACACACAAACCTGACAATCCTACCTGTACAACACACAAACCTGACAATCCTACCTGTACAACACACAAACCTGACAATCCTTCCTGTACAACACACAAACCTGACAATCCTACATGTACAACATGAAAACAGCATCTGTAACTTGTTGGAGATGTCATGTAAAGTCTTGTCACTTCGATAAGGTCACTACCAGCTTATAAACTCTATGATTTAACTATTCATGCACACGAGAGTCGTTTATTCTGGAAACATTTTGAGGCTCGCTAGAATAAGGATCAAGTGGTCCTTTCACATCTTGTACAGGGGTGACAAACACGAGTGCTGAGCCTTGCACATCTTGTACAGGTGTGACAAACTTGAGTGCTGAGTGAGCACATCAGGATTAAGTGGTCCTTTCACATCTTGTACAGGTGTGACAAACTTGAGTGCTGAGTCTTCCACATCTTGTACAGGTGTGACAAACTTGAGTGCTGAGCCTTCCAAATCTTGTACAGGTGTGACAAAAAGCCTTCCACATCTTGTACAGGTGTGACAAACTTGAGTGCTGAGTCTTCCACATCTTGTACAGGTGTGACAAACTTGAGTGCTGAGCCTTCCAAATCTTGTACAGGTGTGACAAAAAGCCTTCCACATCTTGTACAGGTGTGACAAACTTGAGTGCTGAGCCTTCCACATCTTGTACAGGTGTGACAAACTTGAGTGCTGAGCCTTCCAAATCTTGTACAGGTGTGACAAAAAGCCTTCCACATCTTGTACAGGTGTGACAAACTTGAGTGCTGAGCCTTCCACATATTGTACAGGTGTGACAAAAAGCCTTCCACATCTTGTACAGGTGTGACAAACTTGAGTGCTGAGCCTTCCAAATCTTGTACAGGTGTGACAAAAAGCCTTCCACATCTTGTACAAATGTGACAAACTTGAGTGCTGAGCCTTCCACATATTGTACAGGTGTGACAAAAAGCCTTCCACATCTTGTACAGGTGTGACAAACACGAGTGCTGAGTGAGCACATCAGGATCAAGTGAGTCTTTCACACATCTTGTACAGGGGTGACAAACACGAGTGCTGAGCCTAACACATCTTGTACAGGTGTGACGAACATGAGTGTTGAGCTTTCCACATCTTGTTCAGGTGTGACGAACATGAGCGCTGAGTGAGCATCATTTTCTGACTGAGAGCCCAACACCTCCCACTAAACAAACACTCGAACAGATTCCAACCATAACATACTCCTGAGTGCCAGCTTTGTACACACCCATATGTAACCGTTTATCATCATCTCTCTGAGTGCTCAGTGCTCAATGATTTTAGGAAAATGCTTCCTCCTTCGTGGCCAGATACAGGGAACACTTTGTATGGCACTAGACAACAGCTGATAAACACGTGCAGATACCATTACATGGCATTGGGTCAAAGGATGCTGCTGGATCCGTAACAACAACCTTTTCTACTAGTCCACACCTGCTACTAATGTAGTCCACACCTGGTACTAATGTAGTCCACACCTGGTACTAATGTAGTCCACACCTGCTACTAATGTAGTCCACACCTGCTACTAATGTAGTCCACACCTGGTACTACTATTGTCTACTAGCTGCCACATAAGACAGAATTGTCATACCTTTTCATCCCCTCCGATGTCGGAACTGGAATCCTCAGCACCATCCTGCTGTCGCTGCTGCTGGTACTGATGGCCATGGTTATGCATCTCCAGAACCTCATCTTTAGGCTGAAAGTTGTCATGAATGTGACATGAATGTCAGAATGTGACATGAATCTAAGGGTGTGGTATAAATGTTAGAATGTGGCATGGATGTTAGAATGCGACATGAATGTCAGAATGTGACATTTCACAAAATGATCTTAGTTGAGACTAGTTTTATTATATGAGGCATGTTCAAATTAAACCGGAATTAACTGTACCAAGTCAACATACGTAAGATGTGCATGATGTTGTCACTTCTGATGTAAACAGCACATACCAACCGTCAAGTTTGCCAAATGTCATTATCCCCCGACTTATAGTTCTCTCAGTAGACAGCTGAAAACATGGCAGATGTGATACGGAATTAGTCCAGAGTTGATCAGTGAACGGTGATCCGGTTTCTAGCAGCTGAAGGATGTCAACCAGTTGACATTCATCACAGAATACAGGCAGTGTATAGTGACAAAAGTGTGACGAATGTAAGCTCCAGTGACGGCCCACCCGAATTGTTGCATCAATTTTGGCGATGGCATCTTCTGACACAACAATATGCGCCTGACCTGGTCTCAAAAGATCTTTTGTTAACTCAGGTCCTTCTTTAAACATCGTTGTCCAGTTCTTCACTGTTGTCGTTGAAACACTTGTCACCATACACTGCCTGCATTCTGTGATGAATGTCAGCTAGTCGACATCCTACAGCTGTTAGAAACCGAAACACCGCTTGCAGATCAACTCTGGACGGATTCCTTATCACACTCCCCATGTTTTTAACGGTCTGCTGAGGAAACTATAAGGCAGAGGATAATGAAATTTTGCAAACTTGACAGTTGGTATGTGCTGTTTACATCAGAAGTGACGTCATTATGCGCATCGTACATATACTCACTTGGTGCAGATAGGTCCAGTTTAATTTAAACATGTCTCGTAGAAAATAGTTGTAGATGCCACTACCACTGTTCAAAAAAAAAAAAAAGCCATTGTTTATTTACTAAATGAAGAGCTGACACGCCAACATGACTGATATCATTCAAAAGGCAACACTCTAACCACTATTCTTCTCTGCCACTGGGGTGGAAGACTAATGTCTGGTCAAGCAAAACATACTGGCCAAGACCCTTACCTCGGCTACCTCACAGCCCTCCCTGGAAGCGAGCTGTTTTCATGGCTAACAAGGTGGGGCATCGACGTGATCCCCGCTAGTAGTGAGTAACAAGCAGATGAAGCCAAGCATACCACAACCGCCTGGAGGACTCCAGTCCACCTACATCAGCATGCTCAGGATTGTGAGGAAAGCTACAACTTGCCACTTAACGTCCTTTTCAGGGCGCACATATGAGTAATCCTGCTATTGTAGGCATTCAACATTAACACATACAAGGATGGTAAACAACTGACGGCTCAACTTCTATCATGGAGCATGGTGGCTTTCTTAAGTTTCTCATGCGGCTGATAGTTCCCACATGAGATGGCTGGTTCCATGTCCAGCCCTCCTTAGCCCCATATTGATGTTCGTCCATCACGTATGATGAAGACCACTCTCTCTGTCCGTCCATCACGTATGATGAAGACCACTCTCTCTGTCCGTCCATCACGTATGATGAAGACCACTCTCTCTGTTCGTCCATCATGCATGATGAAGACCACTCTCTATGTTCGTCCATCAGGTATGATGAAGACCACTCTTTCTGTTCGTCCATCATGTATGATGAAGACCATTCTCTCTGTTCATCCATCACGTATGATGAAGACCACTCTCTCTGCTCGTCCATCACGTATGATGAAGACCACTCTCTCTCTCTCTCTCTCTTTCTTTCTGTTCATCCATCACGTATGATGAAGACCACTCTCTCTGTTCGTCCATCACGTATGATGAAGACCACTCTCTCTGTTCATCCATCACGTATGATGAAGACCACTCTCTCTGCTCGTCCATCACGTATGATGAAGACCACTCTCTCTCTCTCTCTTTCTTTCTTTCTGTTCATCCGTGTGGACAATCTTTTTCGTTTGTTCTGTCCACTGACATGGGTGACTTGCACAGTGATTTGGATTACAGTGAGGAGGGTTTACACAATATGTCAACATCACTCTCTCGTCCTGAGCTACCGTTGGCCAGTGACAAGACAATCTCAAGACGACTGGAGATAGCACGGGATGCAGACCTTCCTCAGAGTTTACTTCTGTAAACAGGCATTCTACAAGACTGCAGTGGTGTGGCATCCAATAGGTTGGGAATGTAGGATGACCAGGACCAACTCTCTATGTTCATAACAAATGGCACAGGACCCTGTAAGTACCAATTAATGTTCCAGATATTCACAAAGTGAAAGTTATATTATTAGTCACATATTAACCTGGCATGTTAACTTTAGTATTCTATGTTCCCACTCTGGGCCCCAGTACGAGACAGACGATGAGAAAATCAATACAACAAGAAGAGAGGACAACAAGAATACCTGAAAGCTAGCTTCCAGCTGGTGCAGCCGTTGCTGCTCTTTCTCCTTCATCTCCTCCCGCCGTCTGTCCTGTTCCAGGGACTGCTGGATGAGGCGAGCTACTTCACTCTTGCTGGGGTCCTTCTCTCGCCCAATCAAAAAACTGGAACAGAGTCAAATACTGAGATACAGAAGTAGGTAATGGTATACACACACGTAGGCAGGAGTAGGTAATGGTAGACATAAAGGTAGATATGAGTAGGTAAAAAGTAGACATAAAGGTAGAGAGGAGGTAAAAGTAGACATAAAGGTAGATGTGAGTAGGTAAAAAGTAGACATAAAGGTAGATAGGAGGAGGTAAAAAGTAGACATAAAGGTAGATAGGAGGTAAAAGTAGACATAAAGGTAGATATGAGTAGGTAAAAAGTAGACATAAAGGTAGATAGGAGGAGGTAAAAAGTAGACATAAAGGTAGATAGGAGGTAAAAGTAGACATAAAGGTAGATAGGAGGTAAAAGTAGACATAAAGGTAGATAGGAGGTAAAAGTAGACATAAAGGTAGATAGGAGGTAAAAGTAGACATAAAGGTAGATAGGAGGTAAAAGTAGACATAAAGGTAGATATGAGTATGTAAAAAGTAGACATAAAGGTAGATAGGAGGAGGTAAAAAGTAGACATAAAGGTAGATAGGAGGTAAAAGTAGACATAAAGGTAGATAGGAGGTAAAAGTAGACATAAAGGTAGATAGGAGGTAAAAGTAGACATAAAGGTAGATATGAGGTAAAAGTAGACATAAAGGTAGATATGAGTAGGTAAAAAGTAGACATAAAGGTAGATAGGAGGAGGTAAAAAGTAGACATAAAGGTAGATATGAGTAGGTAAAAAGTAGACATAAAGGTAGATAGGAGTAGGTAAATGTAGACATAAAGGTAGACACACAAGTGGGCAGGAGTAGGTAATAGTAGACTTAAAAGTAGACAGGAGTAGGTAATGGTAGACACACAAGTATACAGGAGTAGGCCCTAGTAGACATAAAAGTAGACAGTAGTATGTACTAGTAGACATAAATGTAAATATGAATAGGTAATAGTAGACTTAAAGGTAGACATTAACCACTATTCTACTCTGCCACTGGGGTGGAAGATGTAGATGTAGGCAACAGTATACACACAGGTATGCATATTATATACACAAATGTAGTGGCATATGTAAACATTCAAGTAGACGCATAAGTAAACACATAAACATATGGCACAAGTAGGCATACAAGTAAGCATATAAGTAGGCATACAAGTAGACACGCAAGTAGACATACACACAAGTTGACACGCAAGTAGACATACACACAAGTAGACACGCAAGTAGACATACACAAAAGTAGACAAGCAAGTAGACATTCACACAAGTAGACACAGCAGCATAACAAGAGGTGTGTACGTACTTGACCTGGCCACTAGTGTTCCTGAGAACTGAGGCAGCGTAAGCTTGAGTGACCCCGACTAAGCTCTTGCCATCCACCTCAATGATCTGGTCATTGACTTCAATTCTGAAACAGACAACGATTGAACACTGCACCAGCTGCTCATATACTCTTGTAGTGCAGGGTATTTCAAGAAGGGAGCAGGTTTGTATTGTTGATGAGGTTGATCAGTGAGGATATGGGTACCAGACTCATATTGGGAAAGATAAGGCAGCAGGTCTGCTACAGCCTGACCTTTAACTTAAGGCAGGGTGCCCAACATATAACAGATTGGTCAAATGAGTGGTGGCTGTGGATGGTGGTAGCAGTAGTAATAGTAGTAGTAGTAGTAGTAGTAGTAGTAGTAGTAGTAGCAGCAGCAGCAGCAGAAGTAGCAATACTAGTAGTAGTACCAGTACCAGTAGTAGCCCCCTTCAGCTATAACTGACTATAGTAACCCTTTCAGTCATAACTGACTGTAATAGCCCTTTCAGGTGTGACTGACTATAGTAGCCCCTTTCAGTCATGACTGACTATAGTAGCCCCTTTCAGTCATGACTGACTATAGTAGCCACTTTCAGTCATGACTGACTATAGTAGCCCCTTTCAGTCATGACTGACTATAGTAGCCCCTTTCAGTCATGACTGACTATAGTAGCCCCTTCAGTCATGACTGACTATAGTAGCCCCTTTCAGTCATGCCTGACTATAGAAGCTCCCTTCAGTCATGACTGACTATAGTAGCCCTTTCAGTCATGACTGACTATAGAAGCCCCCTTCAGTCATGACTGACTATAGTAGCCCCTTTCAGTCATGACTGACTTTAGTAGCCCCTTTCAGTCATGACTGACTATAGTAGCCCCTTTCAGTCATGGCTGACTATAGTAGCCCCTTTCAGTCATGACTGACTATAGTAGCCCCTTTCAGTCATGACTGACTATAGTAGCCCCTTTCGGTCATGGCTGACTATAGTAGCCCCTTTCAGTCATGACTGACTATAGTAGCTCCTTTCAGTCATGACTGACTATAGTAGCCCCTTTCAGTCATGGCTGACTATAGTAGCCCCTTTCGCCAGAGTGACTATAGTAGCCCCTTTCGGCCATGAGTGACTATAGTAGCCCCTTTCGGCCATGAGTGACTATAGTAGCCCCTTTCGGCCATGAGTGACTATAGTAGCCATTTTCAGTAATGACTGACTAAAGTAGCCCCTTTCAGTTCAGTCATGACTGACTATAGAATGGTGCGGCCTTGGAGTTGTACCTTGACAGGTTCCTTTGTGGCATTGTCTTTTCATAAAAATAATTCCCAGTTTAACAGCTGCTATACAGTATATGTCACGTTGACAGTGAAAGTCCTCTCCAGAATGCACATCGTTTATTGAGAACATCGCTGTTACCTGTGAAGCAGGTCCTCTTTACCCACGTAACTGCTATCTGATCCAGGGGAACGACATTAGCCAATACAGCCTGCAATCAATGAATGTTCCTTGCAAAAGTTGCCTGAATAGTGACGAAAGCACTACCAGACTACCTTAGGGATTCTAGCTCCGGAAATGTCCTCAGGGCTTGCTCCCGATGCCTTTTCCTGAACAGACACCTCACAAAGCATATACAGAGGCAAGTCAGTAAATGTGTCATTAATGGCTAAAGAAAAATAAAAATAAATGAGATACGAACTTGAAAACCATGCACTGACATTGTCCCTTATTTCTTTATACAATTTCCACTTTTCACATCAGGTTATCAGTTCACCAAAACCTGCAGCATAGAAGCCTTTGGTCTGCTGTCTCAGCCACCAGAACCTGCAGCCAAGAAGCCTTTGGTCTGCTGTCTCAGCCACCAAAACCTGCAGCATAGAAGCCTTTGGTCTGCTGTCTCAGCCACCAAAACCTGCAGCATAGAAGCCTTTGGTCTGCTGTCTCAGCCACCAAAACCTGCAGCATAGAAGCCTTTGGTCTGCTGTCTCAGCCACCAGAACCTGCAGCATAGAAGCCTTTGGTCTGCTGTCTCAGCCACCAGAACCTGCAGCATAGAAGCCTTTGGTCTGCTGTCTCAGCCACCAAAACCTGCAGCATAGAAGCCTTTGGTCTGCTGTATCAGCAAAACCTGCAGCATAGAAGCCTTTGGTCTGCTGTCTCACCAAAACCTGCAGCATAGAAGCCTTTGGTCTGCTGTATCAGCAAAACCTGCAGCATAGAAGCCTTTGGTCTGCTGTCTCACCAAAACCTGCAGCATAGAAGCCTTTGGTCTGCTGTCTCAGCCACCAGAACCTGCAGCATAGAAGCCTTTGGTCTGCTGTCTCAGCCACATTTGCACTTCTCATTCAACATTTTCATCATTCGTGACACGTCTCCCATCAAGGTGGAATCATGCATTGTGCTGCAGGCTAAACCAAGTGAGTACATCATTGCAGTTGCTACACTGTCTATCGTTACTCGCCTGTCAGCTCAAATCATTTCTACTACCCACCGCAAAGATGCATCTGTTGGAATCTGAACAGGGCAATCAGGCCAGGCTTCATCTGTAATTGTTTGGCGTCCTTAAGAAAATGTTTTCATCCAGTTATGCACCATTTCACACGACAAACACTTTTGTTCAGTTAGCGTCTGCTACCTACAGTAATCACAAAGCTGGATGCTGCTGTCCCCTGTCACCTAGCATCAGCTACCTACAGTAGTCACAGAGCTGGATGCTGCTGTCCCCTGTCACCTAGCATCAGCTACCTACAGTAATCACAGAGCTGGATGCTGCTGTCACCTAGCGTCTGCTACCTACAGTAATCACAAAGCTGGATGCTGCTGTCCCCTGTCACCTAGCATCAGCTACCTACAGTAGTCACAGAGCTGGATGATGCTGTCACCTAGCGTCAGCTACCTACAGTAATCACAGAGCTGGATGCTGCGGCCCCGGTTTTTTGGATCAGATAAATAAGACAATAAAAAGATGAAAGTATATCCTTGAGCTCACCAGCAGAGGATACAGTCAAGGTCATCAAACTATACTTACTGGCTGGACCTCTGTGCAGCACCATTAGGGGTCAAGGTCTTTATGAATATTCCAAGTTTCTCTAGTCCAGCATCGGCTCCAACTCCCATACCAATGATGCTCAAGCCTAGACCTTCAGACCCTGAGGACACACAAGACAGAATTCAAGTCAGGCCATGTACACAGCATGTGTGTGTATCATCTCCCATTACTGTGTCTCAAGCTCTCTCTGTCTGTGTGTGTTAGTGTGTGAACATATTTCTATCTCACTCTGTGCATGTGTGTGTATCATCTCCCATTACTGTGTCTCAAGCTCTCTCTGTCTGTGTGTGTTAGTGTGTGAACATATTTCTATCTCACTCTGTGCATGTGTGTGTATCATCTCCCATTACTGTGTCTCAAGCTCTCTCTGTCTGTGTGTGTTAGTGTGTGAATATATTTCTATCTCACTCTGTGCATGTGTGTGTATCATCTCCCATTACTGTGTCTCAAGCTCTCTCTGTCTGTGTGTGTTAGTGTGTGAATATATTTCTATCTCACTCTGTGCATGTGTGTGTATCATCTCCCATTACTGTGTCTCAAGCTCTCTCTGTCTGTGTGTGTTAGTGTGTGAACATATTTCTATCTCACTCTGTGCATGTGTGTGTATCATCTCCCATTACTGTGTCTCAAGCTCTCTCTGTCTGTGTGTGTAAGTGTGTGAACATATTTCTATCTCACTCTGTGCATGTGTGTGTATCATCTCCCATTACTGTGTCTCAAGCTCTCTCTGTCTGTGTGTGTTAGTGTGTGAACATATTTCTATCTCACTCTGTGCATGTGTGTGTATCATCTCCCATTACTGTGTCTCAAGCTCTCTCTGTCTGTGTGTGTTAGTGTGTGAACATATTTCTATCTCACTCTGTGCATGTGTGTGTATCATCTCCCATTACTGTGTCTCAAGCTCTCTCTGTCTGTGTGTGTTAGTGTGTGAACATATTTCTATCTCACTCTGTGCATGTGTGTGTATCATCTCCCATTACTGTGTCTCAAGCTCTCTCTGTCTGTGTGTGTTAGTGTGTGAACATATTTCTATCTCACTCTGTGCATGTGTGTGTATCATCTCCCATTACTGTGTCTCAAGCTCTCTCTGTCTGTGTGTGTTAGTGTGTGAACATATTTCTATCTCACTCTGTGCATGTGTGTGTATCATCTCCCATTACTGTGTCTCAAGCTCTCTCTGTCTGTGTGTGTTAGTGTGTGAACATATTTCTATCTCACTCTGTGCATGTGTGTGTATCATCTCCCATTACTGTGTCTCAAGCTCTCTCTGTCTGTGTGTGTTAGTGTGTGAACATATTTCTATCTCACTCTGTGCATGTGTGTGTATCATCTCCCATTACTGTGTCTCAAGCTCTCTCTGTCTGTGTGTGTTAGTGTGTGAACATATTTCTATCTCACTCTGTGCATGTGTGTGTATCATCTCCCATTACTGTGTCTCAAGCTCTCTCTGTCTGTGTGTGTTAGTGTGTGAACATATTTCTATCTCACTCTGTGCATGTGTGTGTATCATCTCCCATTACTGTGTCTCAAGCTCTCTCTGTCTGTGTGTGTTAGTGTGTGAACATATTTCTATCTCACTCTGTGCATGTGTGTGTATCATCTCCCATTACTGTGTCTCAAGCTCTCTCTGTCTGTGTGTGTTAGTGTGTGAACATATTTCTATCTCACTCTGTGCATGTGTGTGTATCATCTCCCATTACTGTGTCTCAAGCTCTCTCTGTCTGTGTGTGTTAGTGTGTGAACATATTTCTATCTCACTCTGTGCATGTGTGTGTATCATCTCCCATTACTGTGTCTCAAGCTCTCTCTGTCTGTGTGTGTTAGTGTGTGAACATATTTCTATCTCACTCTGTGCATGTGTGTGTATCATCTCCCATTACTGTGTCTCAAGCTCTCTCTGTCTGTGTGTGTTAGTGTGTGAACATATTTCTATCTCACTCTGTGCATGTGTGTGTATCATCTCCCATTACTGTGTCTCAAGCTCTCTCTGTCTGTGTGTGTTAGTGTGTGAACATATTTCTATCTCACTCTGTGCATGTGTGTGTATCATCTCCCATTACTGTGTCTCAAGCTCTCTCTGTCTGTGTGTGTTAGTGTGTGAACATATTTCTATCTCACTCTGTGCATGTGTGTGTATCATCTCCCATTACTGTGTCTCAAGCTCTCTCTGTCTGTGTGTGTTAGTGTGTGAACATATTTCTATCTCACTCTGTGCATGTGTGTGTATCATCTCCCATTACTGTGTCTCAAGCTCTCTCTGTCTGTGTGTGTTAGTGTGTGAACATATTTCTATCTCACTCTGTGCATGTGTGTGTATCATCTCCCATTACTGTGTCTCAAGCTCTCTCTGTCTGTGTGTGTTAGTGTGTGAACATATTTCTATCTCACTCTGTGCATGTGTGTGTATCATCTCCCATTACTGTGTCTCAAGCTCTCTCTGTCTGTGTGTGTTAGTGTGTGAACATATTTCTATCTCACTCTGTGCATGTGTGTGTATCATCTCCCATTACTGTGTCTCAAGCTCTCTCTGTCTGTGTGTGTTAGTGTGTGAACATATTTCTATCTCACTCTGTGCATGTGTGTGTATCATCTCCCATTACTGTGTCTCAAGCTCTCTCTGTCTGTGTGTGTTAGTGTGTGAACATATTTCTATCTCACTCTGTGCATGTGTGTGTATCATCTCCCATTACTGTGTCTCAAGCTCTCTCTGTCTGTGTGTGTTAGTGTGTGAACATATTTCTATCTCACTCTGTGCATGTGTGTGTATCATCTCCCATTACTGTGTCTCAAGCTCTCTCTGTCTGTGTGTGTTAGTGTGTGAACATATTTCTATCTCACTCTGTGCATGTGTGTGTATCATCTCCCATTACTGTGTCTCAAGCTCTCTCTGTCTGTGTGTGTTAGTGTGTGAACATATTTCTATCTCACTCTGTGCATGTGTGTGTATCATCTCCCATTACTGTGTCTCAAGCTCTCTCTGTCTGTGTGTGTTAGTGTGTGAACATATTTCTATCTCACTCTGTGCATGTGTGTGTATCATCTCCCATTACTGTGTCTCAAGCTCTCTCTGTCTGTGTGTGTTAGTGTGTGAACATATTTCTATCTCACTCTGTGCATGTGTGTGTATCATCTCCCATTACTGTAGTCTCAAGCTCTCTCTGTCTGTGTCGTAGTCTTAGTGTGTGCAACCATATTTCTATCTCACCTCTGTGCATGTCGTGTGTAATACATCTCCCCATTCACTATGTGTCTCAAGCTCCTCTCTGTCGTGTGTGTCAGTTATGTCGGTGCTCTAGAGAACATATTTCTAAATCTCACCTCTAGTGCATGCTGTGTGTATCATCTCCCCATTAGTGTGTGAACATATTTCTATCTCACTCTGTGCATGTGTGTGTATCATCTCCCATTACTGTGTCTCAAGCTCTCTCTGTCTGTGTGTGTTAGTGTGTGAACATATTTCTATCTCACTCTGTGCATGTGTGTGTATCATCTCCCATTACTGTGTCTCAAGCTCTCTCTGTCTGTGTGTGTTAGTGTGTGAACATATTTCTATCTCACTCTGTGCATGTGTGTGTATCATCTCCCATTACTGTGTCTCAAGCTCTCTCTGTCTGTGTGTGTTAGTGTGTGAACATATTTCTATCTCACTCTGTGCATGTGTGTGTATCATCTCCCATTACTGTGTCTCAAGCTCTCTCTGTCTGTGTGTGTTAGTGTGTGAACATATTTCTATCTCACTCTGTGCATGTGTGTGTATCATCTCCCATTACTGTGTCTCAAGCTCTCTCTGTCTGTGTGTGTTAGTGTGTGAACATATTTCTATCTCACTCTGTGCATGTGTGTGTATCATCTCCCATTACTGTGTCTCAAGCTCTCTCTGTCTGTGTGTGTTAGTGTGTGAACATATTTCTATCTCACTCTGTGCATGTGTGTGTATCATCTCCCATTACTGTGTCTCAAGCTCTCTCTGTCTGTGTGTGTTAGTGTGTGAACATATTTCTATCTCACTCTGTGCATGTGTGTGTATCATCTCCCATTACTGTGTCTCAAGCTCTCTCTGTCTGTGTGTGTTAGTGTGTGAACATATTTCTATCTCACTCTGTGCATGTGTGTGTATCATCTCCCATTACTGTGTCTCAAGCTCTCTCTGTCTGTGTGTGTTAGTGTGTGAACATATTTCTATCTCACTCTGTGCATGTGTGTGTATCATCTCCCATTACTGTGTCTCAAGCTCTCTCTGTCTGTGTGTGTTAGTGTGTGAACATATTTCTATCTCACTCTGTGCATGTGTGTGTATCATCTCCCATTACTGTGTCTCAAGCTCTCTCTGTCTGTGTGTGTTAGTGTGTGAACATATTTCTATCTCACTCTGTGCATGTGTGTGTATCATCTCCCATTACTGTGTCTCAAGCTCTCTCTGTCTGTGTGTGTTAGTGTGTGAACATATTTCTATCTCACTCTGTGCATGTGTGTGTATCATCTCCCATTACTGTGTCTCAAGCTCTCTCTGTCTGTGTGTGTTAGTGTGTGAACATATTTCTATCTCACTCTGTGCATGTGTGTGTATCATCTCCCATTACTGTGTCTCAAGCTCTCTCTGTCTGTGTGTGTTAGTGTGTGAACATATTTCTATCTCACTCTGTGCATGTGTGTGTATCATCTCCCATTACTGTGTCTCAAGCTCTCTCTGTCTGTGTGTGTTAGTGTGTGAACATATTTCTATCTCACTCTGTGCATGTGTGTGTATCATCTCCCATTACTGTGTCTCAAGCTCTCTCTGTCTGTGTGTGTTAGTGTGTGAACATATTTCTATCTCACTCTGTGCATGTGTGTGTATCATCTCCCATTACTGTGTCTCAAGCTCTCTCTGTCTGTGTGTGTTAGTGTGTGAACATATTTCTATCTCACTCTGTGCATGTGTGTGTATCATCTCCCATTACTGTGTCTCAAGCTCTCTCTGTCTGTGTGTGTTAGTGTGTGAACATATTTCTATCTCACTCTGTGCATGTGTGTGTATCATCTCCCATTACTGTGTCTCAAGCTCTCTCTGTCTGTGTGTGTTAGTGTGTGAACATATTTCTATCTCACTCTGTGCATGTGTGTGTATCATCTCCCATTACTGTGTCTCAAGCTCTCTCTGTCTGTGTGTGTTAGTGTGTGAACATATTTCTATCTCACTCTGTGCATGTGTGTGTATCATCTCCCATTACTGTGTCTCAAGCTCTCTCTGTCTGTGTGTGTTAGTGTGTGAACATATTTCTATCTCACTCTGTGCATGTGTGTGTATCATCTCCCATTACTGTGTCTCAAGCTCTCTCTGTCTGTGTGTGTTAGTGTGTGAACATATTTCTATCTCACTCTGTGCATGTGTGTGTATCATCTCCCATTACTGTGTCTCAAGCTCTCTCTGTCTGTGTGTGTTAGTGTGTGAACATATTTCTATCTCACTCTGTGCATGTGTGTGTATCATCTCCCATTACTGTGTCTCAAGCTCTCTCTGTCTGTGTGTGTTAGTGTGTGAACATATTTCTATCTCACTCTGTGCATGTGTGTGTATCATCTCCCATTACTGTGTCTCAAGCTCTCTCTGTCTGTGTGTGTTAGTGTGTGAACATATTTCTATCTCACTCTGTGCATGTGTGTGTATCATCTCCCATTACTGTGTCTCAAGCTCTCTCTGTCTGTGTGTGTTAGTGTGTGAACATATTTCTATCTCACTCTGTGCATGTGTGTGTATCATCTCCCATTACTGTGTCTCAAGCTCTCTCTGTCTGTGTGTGTTAGTGTGTGAACATATTTCTATCTCACTCTGTGCATGTGTGTGTATCATCTCCCATTACTGTGTCTCAAGCTCTCTCTGTCTGTGTGTGTTAGTGTGTGAACATATTTCTATCTCACTCTGTGCATGTGTGTGTATCATCTCCCATTACTGTGTCTCAAGCTCTCTCTGTCTGTGTGTGTTAGTGTGTGAACATATTTCTATCTCACTCTGTGCATGTGTGTGTATCATCTCCCATTACTGTGTCTCAAGCTCTCTCTGTCTGTGTGTGTTAGTGTGTGAACATATTTCTATCTCACTCTGTGCATGTGTGTGTATCATCTCCCATTACTGTGTCTCAAGCTCTCTCTGTCTGTGTGTGTTAGTGTGTGAACATATTTCTATCTCACTCTGTGCATGTGTGTGTATCATCTCCCATTACTGTGTCTCAAGCTCTCTCTGTCTGTGTGTGTTAGTGTGTGAACATATTTCTATCTCACTCTGTGCATGTGTGTGTATCATCTCCCATTACTGTGTCTCAAGCTCTCTCTGTCTGTGTGTGTTAGTGTGTGAACATATTTCTATCTCACTCTGTGCATGTGTGTGTATCATCTCCCATTACTGTGTCTCAAGCTCTCTCTGTCTGTGTGTGTTAGTGTGTGAACATATTTCTATCTCACTCTGTGCATGTGTGTGTATCATCTCCCATTACTGTGTCTCAAGCTCTCTCTGTCTGTGTGTGTTAGTGTGTGAACATATTTCTATCTCACTCTGTGCATGTGTGTCTACGATACTCTCACCAATGTGTGTGAGAAATTGTCTCTCCATCTATGTGCAAGTCCACAATCTCTCTCTCGCTCTCTCTCTTTCTCTCTCTCTCTCATACTAACCCTATCTATATGAGTCTCTCCCCTTCTCTGTCATCTCTCATTATATTATGCCTCTATATCTCTTACTTTCTCTCTCTCTCTCTCTCTGTGATAAACAGTAAAGTAGATAACTTTGGCGTACACGCAATCCTAATATGACATTTTTTGGACTATTCTGCAATTGTTCTTACTGTACATTGGCTATTGACACAAATACTTTTAGATAGATTGGTCAAATGTTTATTTACTCCATAACGTTCTAGTGTTGTCCACAGTTGGTATCTACTCACTCGATCGAATGTCTTCTCTTGGTCCACGAAAACAGCATGCAGTAACTGATCATACCCTATTGTTTTCTCCGCTAGTTGTCTGTGTATCTGTACAGCTTCTGTTTTTTCTAAATCCCACCTGTGCTTTGCGAAGCTACGGTTCTATGATTGGGTGTGGTCTTTTCTCCAGTATTTTACAGAATATATTTCCAGTATGGTTAAGTAATGATATTTCCCTTTATTTTGTTGTGATTTTTGCTGCTATTTTCTCCATATACGGAGTATTGTTGCACTTTTACAGTCTTCTTGTGTATCTTGTTGAATCCACACTAGGTTATACAGTCTGTGTAGCCAGGTTATGCCTGTGTCTTTTGTTGCCTTGATTAGTTCGGCAGGGATGTCATCCGGCCCTGGTGACATGTTTGATGGTGTCGCTTATATAGCGTGTTGAATCTCTGATTTAATTATATCTGGTTCTAGCTCTCTAGTGATCTCTATGGCAATATTTTGTGCTCCCTTTATTTCTCCAGCATTTAGTAGTTCTTCTAAATATGGTTGCCATCTTTCCATGATCTTTTGTCAGGTATATAATTTCCATTTTCATTATGTATGATTTCCAAAAGTGAATGTGTCAGTCCAATAGTGGATGTGATGGTCCAAAAGTGGATGTGACGGTCCAAAAGTGGATGTGTCGGTCGAAAAGTGAATGTCGGTTGAAAAATGGATGTGTCAGTCCAAAAGTGGATGTGTCGGTCCAAAAGTGGATGTGTCAGTCCAAAAGTTGGTGTGACATTCCAGATGTGGATGTGACGGTACACAAGTGCATTGACGGTACAAAAGTGGGTGTAAATGTTCAAAAGTGGGTGTGATCCAAAAGCAGATGTGCTAGTTCAAAAACATACTGTCAAATGCACTACAATTTTACATTATAATAAATGGTAGTTCAGCAAAGTGAAAACAGAGGCCTCATCTTCCTCATTCATGGAGGAGGTTACTAAAATGATAGATAAAGGGGAGCCAGTGGACATTATTTATCTAGATTTTGCAAAGGAGTACCTCATAAAAGATTATTTCGAAAGTTAAAATCACATGGAATAGGTGGGAAGTTGCCAAATAGATTGAAAATTGGTTAACGGGAAGAAGGCAGAGGGTGGGCATAAATAAGGAGTACTCTGAGTGGTGTGAAGTGAAAAGTGGTGTGCCACAGGGCTCGGTTTTGGGACCAATTTTGTTCTTGATATTTATAAATGATTTGGACATTGATATGGAATCCATGATTGCAAAATTTGCTGATGACACAAAACTATGCAGCAGTGTCTCATCTAAAGCAGAAGTGGATATATTGAGGTCGGATTTAGATCAAATTCAAGAATGGTCTGTAAGCTGGCGAATGGAGTTTAATGTAGATAAATGTACAGTCATCCACATGGGTAGATCCAATATGGAACATAATTACAGAATGGGAGAGAACAATATTAGAAAGATAGATAAGGAAAGGGAACTAGGGGTTATAATAGATCATACAGGAAAGGTGAGTGAGCAAGTTAAGGTAGCAGTGAAAAAGGCAAATGCAATGTTAGGTATGATAAAAAGAAATATTAAACATAGGAGCAAGGAAGTGATCGTCAAACTGTATAAAGCTTTAGTTAGACCTAGATTGGAGTACTGTGTACAGGTGTGGAGTCCTTATCATACAGGGGACATAAACATGCTAGAAAGAATACAAAAAAGAGAGACAAAGATGATAGTGGGATTCCAGAATTACAGTTATGAGGACGGACTCAGAAAAACCGGCCTACAGTGTCTCGAAGAGAGAATAATTCGTGGTGACTTAATACAGGTTTATAAGATGATCAGAGGAATCGATAAATTAGACTATAACAAGTTTTTTTTAAATACAGCCACCCACAATAACACGAGGGCATAGCTACAAGCTGACTAAAGAGAGGTCCAGGTTAGATATTAGGAAATATTTTTTTAGTCAGAGAGTGGTGTCTGCTTGGAATGCATTGCCAGGGAAGGTAGTGGAGGCAGGGACAGTTAATGCATTTAAGAATAGATTGGATGTGCATAGCTTTTAGAGCAAGGTGAAGTAAATGTAACTGGTTGTATACAGACTCTGCAGGGTGTTCTAAACCAGTATAAAGACTCTGCAGGGTGTTCTAAACCAGTATAAAGACTCTGCAGGGTCTTCTAAACCAGTATAAAGACGTTAAGTTAACCCTTGACAGCCAACTAGAGTAGCACCACTTACAGTCCTGTTGTAACAGTTACAAGGGTCCAACGAGCCAATGCCAGGGAAGCCCTGAAAATTATCGTTCGTGGTACACACACATAACTTGAGAACTCTGCCCGATGAGGTTCATTGAACGGGGCATTGTCCTCTCAAACAATGCAGTTTGGGGCTGTCCAGCCAAAATGGTTCTCGTTCCCATGATTTGAACTGGAAATTCCGTGACCCATAGGTCATTAAGTAGTTTGAAAAACAAGGCAGCCTTTCTCTGGGACACGCCAGTTCAAATAAAGTTTGTGGGAAATAAACTCAATAAAGGAGAAGTCATTGACCAAGGCAGAGAGCATAGCATATAAGCTGGAGGAGACAGAATTGAAGGACAGATCAGAAGCAGCAGAGAATGGTGTTCTACCGTGCAGTTTAGTAAGTAGCATATTAGACAAGAACAACTTGATAGATAAAACTACAGAACTTAGCCAGTGAGTGACCAGAATAGAGAGACAGAATTAGAAGCCACCAAAGCAGACCAACACTGAAAGGCAATGAGAGACCACACACGTGTAAGAATATGTCTGTGTGTGTGATGTGCTGTTAGAGTTGTCGCTAACACTGGTCTCTCGTAACCCGACTTCATTCTCGTCAGACGGAGACGTGTTGCTTCAACACGAAGATGTCGTCCTGGACGACCCGTCGTGACTTGTGTGTTTCCTCATCCTGACAACCACAGTAACACAACCACTGTCATCTGTCATAGACACGAGCACAGCTGCAGTCACTGACTTCCTGATGTTGAGACGAGACAAGAGGCCCAGTAGACATCCGCCTTACGTTGAGACGAGACAAGTCTCGGTAGACATCCATGTTGTGTAAGCTGAGCGGTGGAACATAAGGCCATCCGACAAGCGAGGACAGATAGATGAGGAGCGAGGACAGATATATGTGGACTGAGAAATTGTAGATAGACATTATTATATCAACGCACAGAGATAGACGGTGAATAGAACAATTTCTAGATTCCGACCACGTGATTAGAACCCTGGTTAAAGTTTAGTGCTAGAGTAAGTCCTGTGCTAATTGCACGAAACTCTAGAAGTAATCCTAGTCAGTTAGAGAAGTGATAATAACAAACTTCTTGAGAGACATTAGAATTCATTAATAATTGATGAACAATATAAAATGATCTATGAGCCTAGTGTTTTGATATGATGTGTATGATGTTTGTGAAATCAACATTCTTTGTTTTACTTTTGTTAAAATAATTGTTAGTGGTTAAATTAAAGTGTGAGTTAAGGAGTGATAGTGGTAAGGAAGAATAGAGAGATAGAAATAACGTTAGACCTGCCACATAATAGATTAAATAGTGCCGTGACCTAGGATAGAGATAAAGGTAAAACCCGTCACACTATTTATCTGAAACAACATGTCACACATGTCATATCTTGGAGTGTAGCTACATTTTATTTATAAACAAAAGCTTATCTGTAAATTTACAGTTTTAATTATTTTTTTAGTGTTAACCATGACCCACATAAAATGACAGTTCTTGTCTTAGACATTAAGACTAACACCTTATAAATTAGGTCAGACTGTAAAGGGTTCAATTAAAAGAAATCAGAGGTGATGGTAGTGATGAAGAAACCAGACTCTTCGAAATGTGGTGAACGCGAAGGGGACTAAATTGAGATAAGTTAACACGTCTAAATACCTAGGCACATACATAACATCAGATGGAAGATGTATACCTGGACACATACATAACATCAGATGGAAGATGTATACCTGGGCACATACATAACATCAGATGGAAGATGTATACCTGGACACATACATAACATCAGATGGAAGATGTATACCTGGACACATACATAACATCAGATGGAAGATGTATACCTGGGCACATACATAACATCAGATGGAAGATGTATACCTGGACACATACATAACATCAGATGGAAGATGTATACCTGGACACATACATAACATCAGATGGAAGATGTATACCTGGACACATACATAACATCAGATGGAAGATGTATACCTGGACACATACATAACATCAGATGGAAGATGTATACCTGGACACATACATAACATCAGATGGAAGATGTATACCTGGACACATACATAACATCAGATGGAAGATGTATATCTGGACACATACATAACATCAGATGGAAGATGTATACCTGGACACATACATAACATCAGATGGAAGATGCAAATTATGAAATACAGTGCAGAATAGCCCAAGCAAAATTGGTCTTCCAGCTCATGAAAGGAATATTGTACAACAAAACCTAGTCGCTGGAACTGAGAAATAGAGTTCTTGGTTGCTATTTGGAACCAGTACTGACATATGGCAGTGAATCATGGACAATTAGCAAGCAAGCTCATAAATCTGTAGAAGCAACGGATATGTGGTTTTACCAAAGAACGATGCGGATCCCATGGACTGCAAAGAAGACTAATGATTCAGTACATCGAAGATGCCCGAACACAAAGAAGACTAATGATACAGTACATCGAAGATGCCCAAACACAAAGAAGACTAATGATACAGTACATCGAAGATGCCCAAACACAAAGAAGACTAATGATACAGTACATCGAAGAGGCCCAAACACAAAGAAGACTAATGATACAGTACATCGAAGATGCCAAAACACAATGAAGATTAATGATACAGTAAATCGAAGATGCCCAAACATAAAGAAGACGAATGATACAGTACATCAAAGATGCCCAAACACAAAGAAGACTAATGATACAGTACATCGAAGATGCCCAAACACAAAGAAGACTAATGATACAGTACATCGAAGATGCCCAAACACAAAGAAGACTAATGATACAGTACATCGAAGAGGCCCAAACACAATGACAACTTATTGCAAAAATTAGAACAAGGCAGCAATCCTTTTTCTGGTATGTTATGTGAAGAGAAGATGTTCGACAACCTGAAAAAGTGGCATGGGCGACAATCAACAACAGCGTTTGCTAAACGACACCCGTAAAAGAAGTAGATGGAGGTCCATAATCGCCAACGCCAACCAGCAGGGCACCTGATGATGTATTTTTCATTCTTTTTACAAACCAAAAATAAAATGGGTGGAAATAAAATAGAAAAGAAACTAAGAAAGTTCCTCAATTTGCCCCACCTTAGGTCTGAACTCTCACCTTTCTGTAACAGGACAGGGAAGACATCCATTTTCTCAACTCGTTTTTCCAACTCATATTCTGCAGAGGCAGCAACTGGGTCAACATCTTCGTTGCGTCTATCATAATCATTTGTGGAAAATGTGGCAAAAACCTGAAACAGACACACGTAAATGATACTCTGACTGATAATTTAACTGAACGTCTTTATAATGTTTTAGAAGACTCTGCAGAGTCTGTAAACAACTAGCTTCATTTACATTTCCTTGCTCTAAAAGCTATTAGCATACAATCTATTCTTAAATGCATTAATTGTACGTGCCTCCACTACTTTCTGTGGCAATGCATTCCAGGTATTCACCACTCTCTGACTAAAAAAAATATCTAATATCTAATCTAGACCTTTTTTTTTTATAGTTAATTTGTAGCTATGCCCTCTTGTTCTTGTAGGTAATTGTATTTTGAAAAACTTGTTATAATCTAATTTTTTGTTTTGCTAATTATCTTATAAACCTGTATTGTCACCTCGAATTCTTCTCTTTTCTAGACACTGTAGGCTGAGTTTTTCTGAGTCTTTTATTCATAACTGTAATTCTGAAATGCCAGCTTTGTCCTTTACAGCATGTTTATGTCCTCTCTATGATAAGGACTAACCACCTGTACACAGTACTCCAATCTAGGTCTAACTAGGGTTTTATACAGTTTGACTATCACTTCCTTGCTAATGGGGATGCTGTGGGCTAGTGGTTATGTGACATGACTGACAACTCAGAGGTGCTGGGTTCGCTCCACATCACAGTACCGGCCGTTATCCCGGGGAAGCAAACCCTTAGAAAATTCAGGAGGAAGCAAACAATTGCCGAAGTCGGATGCACTGAGCCGACAGGCACAAAAAAAAAACCATAGTGCAACGCACACCGCCTTGGGGGAATAGAGAAATTCGGCGAATGAAAAAATAAAAAAACTTCCTTGCTCCTATGTTTAATATTTCTTTTTATCATACCTAATATGACCTAAAGCATGACATGGCACTCTGGGATGGAACTTGACTGTACTGAACATGACATGGCACTCTGGGATGGAACTTGGCTGTACTGAACATGACATGGCACTCTGAGATGGAACTTGGCTGTACTGAACATGACATGGCACTCTGGGATGGAACTTGGCTGTACTGAACATGACATGGCACTCTGGGATAGAACTTGGCTGTACTGAACATGACATGGCACTCTGGATGGAACTTGGCTGTACTGAACATGACATGGCACTCTGAATAATGTTGTACATAGGGCTAACAACCTGATCATATAGAACACTTTAATACAAAAATCAGCACAGCAGAAACAAACACATGAACACTTGAGTATATACGCACACACACTCTGTCTTTCTCTCTCTCCCCTTACCCTAATAGGGCTTCTACTGAAGCAGACTCTGGATGGCTTGTGGTAGTTGACCTCGTCCCCACTACTATCATCCTCTTCCTCACTTGAGATGGGTGGTATCTCAATGAAAGTCAAGTTGCTGTAGTCAATCTCAAGAGGTTCTCCTGCCAGTTGGAATAAGCTCACATATGACGTCATCTGTACATGACATGAGGTCAGACCAGGGAGCAAAGATAGCATGTGTAAATGTGTACATGACATGAGACCAGGGAGCAAAGACAGCATGTGTAAATGTGTACATGACATGAGGTCAGACCAGGGGCAAGGAAACTGTGTAAATGTGTACATGATATGAGATCAGAACAGGGAGCAAAGATAGCATGTGCAAATGTGTACATGACATGAGGTCAGACCAGGGGCAAGGAAACTGTGTAAATGTGTACATGACATGAGGTCCTACCAGGATCAAGGAAACTGTAAATGTGTACATGACATAAGGTCAGACCAGGGAGCAAAAATAGCATGTGTAAATGTGTACATGACAGGAGACCAGGGAGCAAAGATAGCATGTGTAAATGTGTACATGACATGAGATGAGACCAGAGGCAAGGAGACTGTAAATGTTTACATGACATGTGTTCTGACAGGTGTACACTATAATACTTATGTTCTGACAGGTGTACACTACTATTGTTCTGACAGGTGTATGCTATAATTCTAATGTTCTAACAGGTGTACGCTATAATACCTATTGTTCTGACAGGTGTACACTATAATACTAATGTTCTAACAGGTGTACACTATAACATTATTGTTCTGAAAGGTGTACACTATAATACTATTGTTCTGACAGGTGTACACTATAATACTAATGTTCTAACAGGTGTACACTATAACATTATTGTTCTGAAAGGTGTACACTATAATACTATTGTTCTGACAGGTGTACACTATAATACTAATGTTCTGACAGGTGTACACTATAACATTATTGTTCTGAAAGGTGTACACTATAATACTATTGTTCTGAAAGGTGTACACTATAATACTATTGTTCTGACAGGTGTACACTATAATACTATTGTTCTGAAAGGTGTACACTATAATACTATTGTTCTGACAGGTGTACACTATAATACTAATGTTCTAACAGGTGTACACTATAACATTATTGTTCTGAAAGGTGTACACTATAATACTATTGTTCTGAAAGGTGTACACTATAATACTATTGTTCTGACAGGTGCAGACTACTATTTTTCTAACATGTGTACACTATAATACCAAAAAAAACATAGTCATTATCAGTGCTAAGTCGAGACCAGCTGCCACAACAACAAGGTCATGCACATAGCATGATACAACCAAGAGGACTGCATGCCCTTATACAGAATCTTTCCCCTAAAAATATAGATATATTGAAGGTGTCAAGTTTGAGTTATTGAACCCTTAAACAGCAGACAGTCTGCACCAACTAAACTGTCCAATTGAATTCTCTGACTTATCAATGTGCGAGTTCATCTCTCCACACACCCACTACAACCAGCAGTGCTCATCAGATTCCTTACTGTTGAGAGATCTTGGGATGTTGTTGGTATGTAGGCCACATTCTAAGCCTCGCCCCCACAAACAGATACTGGGACAGTTTATCTGTCATTTGGTGCAAACCAAACATTATTTGCATTCCCAATTACCAAAATATATAAACCTTAAAAATACTTAGTTTATGAAAGACCATGTATAACCAAAAGGACGATACCTATGATTTAAAGAGTGTCTCATTAATGCTAGGCAAAAGCCTATTATTATAGTGTACACCTGTGAGAACAATAGTATAATAGTGTACACCTGTCAGAACAATAGTATAATAGTGTACACCTGTGAGAACAATAGTATAATAGTGTACACCTGTCAGAACAATAGTATAATAGTGTACACCTGTGAGAACAATAGTATTATAGTGTACACCTGTGAGAACAATAGTATTATAGTGTACACCTGTCAGAACATAAGTATTATAGTGTACACCTGTGAGAACAATAGTATTATAGTGTACACCTGTGAGAACAATAGTATTATAGTGTACACCTGTGAGAACAATAGTATTATAGTGTACACCTGTGAGAACAATAGTATTATAGTGTACACCTGTGAGAACAATAGTATTATAGTGTACACCTGTGAGAACAATAGTATTATAGTGTACACCTGTGAGAACAATAGTATAATAGTGTACACCTGTGAGAGCAATAGTATTATAGTGTACACCTGTGAGAACAATAGTATAATAGTGTACACCTGTGAGAGCAATAGTATTATAGTGTACACCTGTGAGAACAATAGTATTATAGTGTACACCTGTGAGAACAATAGTATTATAGTGTACACCTGTGAGAACAATAGTATTATAGTGTACACCTGTCAGAACAATAGTATTATAGTGTACACCTGTGAGAACAATAGTATTATAGTGTACACCTGTCAGAACAATAGTATAATAGTGTACACCTGTGAGAACAATAGTATTATAGTGTACACCTGTCAGAACAATAGTATTATAGTGTGCACCTTTCAAAACATAACAATGTTTACCCGGACTAGATACTGGAACATGTATGATGCTGAGCATATGCAGCATAAAGAAATGATGTATATCCACAGACCAACAGAAGTGAACAACTTGTAACCTTCACACGTATCACTAAACATGAAGATACAGCATGAAGTGAATGGTGTATCTCTGTTTGGAGAAATGTGTGGAGTGAATGGTGTATCTTTATGTTTAGTGACATGTATGAAGAGAATGGTGTATCTTTATGTTTGGTGACGTGTGTGAATCAGAGGTATATCTTTATGTTTGGTGGCATGTGTGTGAAGTGAATGGTGAATCTTTATGTTTGGTGACATGTGTGGAGTGAATGGTGTATCTTTATGTTTAGTGACATGTATGAAGAGAATGGTGTATCTTTATGTTTGGTGACACAAAGATACACCATTCACTTCATGCAGGCCACTAAACATGAAGGTACACCACATGAAGAAGCCATTACCAGGAGCACGAATAATAATAAGAGTAACATGCCAGGCATATGGCAACTGTCAGGCTAGACAAGCTACACCATCTTGGAGAAACTATAAGGCACAAGAAATGGGATGGGAGGACTTCTAAACATCATGGCAGAAGATGAGCAGCCGAGTTAAGTCAATGCCAGACCGACCCATACCTGATGTACATATCAAGATTAGAAACAACATCAAATAGCAGGTAATGAGGAAGAACAGGTAAACAACTGACCGTCAGACAAGACCACATCTGTCTGTAGTGTGTCCTCTTTGAACAACTCACCGTCAGACAAGACCACATCTGTCTGTAGTGTGTCCTCTTTGAACAACTCACCGTCAGACAAGACCACATCTGTCTGTAGTGTGTCCTCTTTGCCATCTCCTGACTCCCTAGTGATGAGAAGTTCAGCCTGGACAAAGCTGCTGGAATCAGTGTCACCGTTCTGTAAGCTGAAATAAATCAAACTTAACTGTGGGGAAGTTGCCAATTGGATTG